>APFE030862094.1:14933-86670 GCA_000404065.3 Pinus taeda
CCAGTAAATTAATTTATGAAGTACCTTCGCCATGCTGAGAATTAAATGGCGTTCGTAGATATAGGTGAAAGAATTAAATTTAGTGTTTTTGTTTGTTTTACGCATGTAGTTTTTTATTTTCACGGATCAAGTAAAAAAAATAGTTTTGTAGAATTGAGACTTCTATGATTTGTCATAGTTATAAGAAGAGCTTCAGCGTAAATCACATAAGAAAGACTTTTGTCGACGCTTTTCGAATGAGAGTTGACTTTAAGTTTTTAGTTTTGCACACGAGAGGTTAAGATTTGGTTCGCAGCATCGAATGAAGACCAGGGAAGTAAGTAATGTAAAAACGCACAGCAGTGCACGAGGAAAGGCCGAGAGGTGAAAGGAGAAAACCAGGGGAAGTATGTAAAACCATGAATTGTTTCACACAGCAGTGAAAAGGTAAAACTGTAAATCTATGTAATTTTTGTTTTCACACAGCAGTGAATGTAAATGAAATTTTTACACACAGTGGTGTAAAATTTCAAAGGAGACAGAGTAATTTCTTTTGTAATGTTTTGGTGAATCCCTCTGAATGAAAGAGGATGAATATGTATTAGTAATTTTGTTTTAATGAATAGAAATCATTTTATGGTGGTGGAATGCTCTGTTCTGTGTAATTTTTTTAACCTTCCCTGTGCACAAATGATCCTGGAGTAAAGGAAACAGAGCATTGCCTCTGTGTGTTTAAATTTTTGTGTTTTTGGGATTTTCCCCACAAAAATCCCCAACAGTGGTATCAGAGCTAGTCTAGGCTCTTTGATGGTGACAGAGCAGATTCATGCTCTTTGAAGTGTCAAAGAAGCTGAAGGAAAGACCCTTGTTGCAGCAGCAGTAAAGCTTCTCCAGCTGTGTGAAGTTTCAACCAAAGGTATTCAGGTATTTCTCAAGTTTTTGAGTTGTTGTTGAAGAAAGAGTGAGTCATTTTAAAAACACAGTCAGGGATTTTAAAAATAGTTAGGAATGGCAAGGTGAAAGAAGAAAGTGTCCAAATCCCCTAAGGTTGTGTCTCCCTCTTCTATTAAAATAGAAGACAATCTACTTGAAAGCATTCTATTTGAGGCTTCAAAGTTTGATGGGAACTTTGATATATGGGAAATAAAAATGAGGACTTTCTTAGGGTCTCAAGGGATTGAAATTTGGGAGTCAGTGATTGATGATAGCAAAATGGATGGAGAATCCAAGAAGTACAATGCAAAAGCAGCAAAGACAATCTTGGATGGGCTGCCTGATTCTGTAAAGAAGAATCTAGGAAAATATGCATCAGCAAAGGATATATGGGACAGACTTCATGACCTTCATGCAAAGGGATCACTAACCATGACCATGAATCAAGAAGAAAATTCTGAACCCATCATAGAAGCTGAAAATGAGAAGGTTGACCTCATCAAGCCTCAAGTGCAAGAAAGGGATAAGAGCTTGCCAAGCTTAAGAAGGAACTTGATGAAAGCAGAAGGAAGCATCATGAAGAAGTCATATCCATGACAAATCAGTTGAATAAAGCAAAGAAGCAGGAAGATGCCTTGTCAAGTCAACTTGAACAAAGGCACAAGAGAGTGAACAAACTTGTAGAAGAGATTGGACAGTACAAGGTAGAGGTATCCTCCCTTAAGTCTGAGCTACAAGAAGCCAAGAAGCAGGCACAAGAAGCCAAGAAGCAGGCACAAGAAGCTGAAAAGAAAATGGAGAGAAGTCAAGCTAAGAGTGAAGAAATCTCCAAAATGAAGTCAGATATAATCTCTTTTAAAATAGTAGCAGCTGAAGCTACTCGTAGTAAGGAAGAAACTGAGGAACAGATTGCAAAGAAGAATGCTGAGTGTGAAAGATTGGAAGAGGAGATTGTCCTCCTCAGGAAGAAGGTTGAAGGGATGAACAAGATCATGAAAAGCTCTCAAGCTTTGGATGACATGTTCAGCTATCACAGATCTCCATCTGATAAATCAGAACTTGGGTATGTAGGTGAATCCTCAAACAAGGATGAAAATGCTTTAAGCAAAGGAGATGTGAAGAAGCCAGAAAGAAATGGTGATGCTCCTAGTTCCAGCAAAGGCAAGGAGAAAAAAAAATGAAGGCTGCAATAGAAGAAATCCTACTCCAAGTAGAAAACCAGCTCCAAGAAGAAATGTAGCTGATGGAAAAAAGGCAAGAGGCAATGGTGATCATCAAAGGATCTCAAGGCAGCAAGGCTTCAGAAGTACATCAAGGAAACCTCCATCTCCCAGGTACCAAAGTTCATTTTTTGGTTATTGTTATTCTTTCTCAAACTTTGGTCATATGGCAAAAGACTGTAGAGCATTTCATGGAGATAGATGTTGTGGTCCCCGACAATCTCCAAGAAATAATTTCACAAGAAGAAATCATGAATTTTTATTCATGAAAAATGTTGAATGTTTCAAGTGTCATAACATTGGGCATATGGCACGAAATTGTAACTTGACATGAGCTCTTACACAAGCTAGACCCATGCAAAAGAAGAAAGTTACACAAGTGTGGAGAAGGAAGGAAAGGCAATCTGAAAATCCCTTGAACTCCCTAGTGGATCTAAATTTGTTTTGAGAAAAAGAAGACAAGCACACATTAAAGGGGAGCTTGTAATTTTTGTTGCTGAACTGTCTTAACAATCACTCTTTGATGAAGACCTTTTATAAAAAAAAAATGAAGTTAAATCTGCCATAAAAACAGAGAAGAAAAAGGGGCAGCGCTCAAATGTGAAGTGTAGCAGCGCAATAAAAAAAAGTATGCAAAGTATGGAGACCCTCACAGCAGTGGGAAGATAGAACATAAAACAGCAGATTTTGAATTTTGTTATGGAGCACATGCATTTAAATGCATAGCAATGGAAGGTAGTTTCCTTCTATGAAATGTGAGAGAACATACTCACAGCAGAGTGAGTACAAAACACAGCTGAAAAGGAATGTAATGTTTTTCTTCATATGCAATGCAGCATGCAAAGAAATGCATAAAGAGAAACAGGGACAGCAGATTTTTAATGCACATGGGTGAATGATAATGTGTGGCAGCAGAAAAATGAAAGGAACTGCACAGCAGTGCATTGGGTAAAAAAAATGAATGAAGACTAAGATTGTGTGAAGCAAGGTGTAAAGAAAAGGGCAGCAGCCCGTGTTAATTTTTTTTTGTTTTGTTGTGTGGAGAATGCAGCGCAAAACAGCGTGAGGATGATTTCTCTCTATGTGCAAGTAATGGAGAGTAAAGAATTAGTGTATGGGCACACAACAGTATAATGAAACAAAAGGCACCCATAGTGCAAATTGCGGAGGCAACGCAGCAGCAAATAAAAACCCAGAGATGACAGAGTCTATGGTTATGGGTATGGATAGCAGTGCGTAAGAAAAGGCAGCAGCGTGATGGCAAGAAGGAGAAGCACAATAGTGCGAAGAAAATGAAACCAAAACTAAGAGAGAGTGAAGAAATGTGTTTTTACACAACAATGCAAATAAGAAAATGCAGCAGCATGAAGTTTTGTTGAAAAAATGAAAGGTAATGGACAGCAGTGTTTGGCAGTAATCCCTCCGTGAGAGGAAGTGAAGTTCTTAGTGAATCCCTCTGTTAAAGAGGAAGGTGCTTTTCAGCACAGTGTCATGGTAAATCCCTCTATCAAGAGGAAGATTCTTTTTTGGCATAGACAGGTGAATCCCTCTAGTTTAGAGGATGATGCTTTTCAGCATAGTCACAAGTGAATCCCTCTGTCAAGAGGAAGGTGTTCTTCAACACATTGTTATGGTGGATCCCTCTGTCATGAGGAAGGTGCTCTTAAGCACAGTTTCAGGTTAATCCATCCATTAAGAGGAAGACTATTTTGTTGTTTGTGGAACTGCATCTGAAGCAGTGTTAGTGAATCCCTCTGTTAAGAGGAAGACTTGTTTTCTTTGGTGAATCCCTCTAGTTTAGAGGAAGATGCTTTTCAGCATAGACAGTACTGAATCTCTCTGTTAAGAGGAAGACTCTTTTGCAACAACAGCATGTCAAGGAGTTGAGGAAGTGTTTGGATAAGACTGAATGCCCAGCAGGTGAAATTAAAGGGGAGTGTTGAAGTTATAATTTCCCCTGTGTGCACAGGTCAGCAGTTGACGCGCGCGGGAAACCACAGCTGCAAACCAGAAACCGGCCGCCTGAAACCTATCGCACCAGCGCTCCGGCGATGGAATATTCCGACGAGGGGCTCCGACGCGATATGGTGCAGCCACGTGGATTGCCGTGACATCATCACCTGACATTTATCGGACGATAAATGTCGGTCAACTCACCCCGCTCGATATGCGTCCGATTAATCAGCATCCTCTCCGCCGTCCGATTGAAAGGAAAGGTTTCCACTGTTTAAATTGTCCAAAGTACATACGGGTCTGTTGAAAATTAATATAGTGTGGACCGTTGAAAATTAATATAGTGTGGACCATACGTTATGGACCATATCTTATGTTAAATGCAATGACATATTTTTGGTAAAGTTTTTAAAGTTTTAATACGGCGCGTTAATACGAAGTATGGGTCAAAACATAATGAAAGTTTTTTTATTATTTTTTTTGTGTGGCATATGTTTTGAAAAGGCGTTGACTCCATTTGAGTCATATTGTAATTGCACACGGTGAAAATAAAACAAAGGGTCCGCAGCACAGAAAATGTGTTATGGGAAAAATCGCACACAGGGAGGAGTGGTGTGGATTTGCAGCAGCGAATGAAATCCACAGAGATTAATTTTGTATTGCAGGGGAGGAACGCACAGAAGTGCATGAATTTTCTTTTGGGTTTGTAATGTAAAAAGAAAATGCAGCAGCAGTGTAAAACCATTTTTGTCTTGGTAATGTAAAAAAATGCACAGCAGTGCAGGAGAAGGCAGAGAAGTGAAAGAAGAAAAACCATGGGCAAGTATGTGAAACCATGAATTGTTTCACACAACAGTGAAAAGGTAAATGTGTAAATCCCTGTAATTTTTGTTTTCACAAAGCAGTGAATGTAAATGAAATATTTACACACAGTGGTGTAAAAGTTCAAAGGAGACAGAGTAATTTCTTTTGTAATGTTTTGATGAATCCCTCTGAGTGAAAGAGGATGAATATGTCTCAGTAAATTCTCAGGTGAAAACAGAGTTTTGGTTTAATGTTGTTTTTGGTAAATCCCTCAGAGCAAAGAGGATGAATATGTATTAGTGTTTTTATTTTAATGAATGGAAATCTTTTATGGTGGTGAAATACTCTGTTCTCAACTATTTTTTTAAAAGGGTCCTCTGTGCAAAAAGATCCTAGAGCAAAGGTAACAGAGCATTGACTCTATTTTCAGTTAATGTTTGGTTTTGGTATTTTCCCATTGCAAACAAAAATACCCCACACGTTCAAGCAAGCGTTACGGAGTTCCAGTCGATTCAAACGCACGTTGGGGAACTGAATCGATTAGCTTACCACCTGAGATACATAGTCAAATCATAGCCAAATCACAGCCATAGAGGGTTATATGACACAGAATATTTGCTGATTTGAAATCCAGGCCATTCATTTAAAAATAAAATTAAAAAATTTGGAAGGCTACGTTCACGCTGTTCAGCTTTTCATGTATTTTTAATGGGCGGATTCCATCTTTTACTTTTCTACCTAAAGCCTAAAACGCAGGCCATGAACGAGCATTAAACCTTCCATCGCACGCACACCATGACGAGAAGATGATGAAAATAATAGTAATTAATACGGAAAGAAATGATTGAATAAACGAAATGTAATGGAGAGTGGGTTGAAGTCTTATCAACGATGTATGGCTGATGCTGTAAAGGAAAAGAAGAAGATCCCTCAGAAAAGAAAATGCCTTCGTCCACACGGAAACCAGCGACATGTAGAAAATAATCGCGGACCCTCAGTCAGGCGGAGACGAATACGAAGATGGCTTTTAAGTTTTGCGTACTACGTGATCATCTTTAAGGATTTGGTGTCTCCCACCCGGAATTCGTCTTTTGCTTTTCTACTCAAAGTGAAAGCAAAATATCAACTCAACATGACACTTTAATTGACAAGCCCAACCAGCACATGGATGAGAATATCATCTGGACCCCTGAAAGAAAAGATGGCATCATAAGGACTTCGACGGGCTTTTAACCGGTGAGCGATGAGATCCAAAGAAAAAGACGAATATGTTCACAAAAAAAATTATAAACGAAAAGATTACCACCATGACCATCTCTCACACATATATCTAAAGATTCATGACTTGTTTGAAGTTAAATCAAGGGCACTGTCTAACTACGGTAGGTTGTGGTTTTTTTCCATAATTTGGCTATCCAATTTCTCTCTTACAAGATAGTAACTTTTAGTAGGTTAAATCATATTTCCAAATGTATAAATAAATTTAATGTTATCCAATTTCTCTCTTACAAGATAGTAACTTTTAGTAGGTTAGATCATATTTCCAAATGTATAAATAAATTTAATGTTATCCAATTTCTCTTTTACAAGATAGTAACTTTTAGTAGGTTAAATCATATTTCCAAATGTATAAATAAATTTAATGTTATTTTTTTAGAAAACCTAAATTAAATTAGATAAAGTACATAATGGCACAATTTTTACCAAAATTTAAACAAAATTAACTATAAAATCTAAGCAAAAAAAACTCTAAACTTAAAACAAAACTACTCAAAGTGAAATCAAAAAGTCAAGTTAAACCATCAAGAAGTCAAGTTGAAGCATCAACATGAAGCTTTAATTGACAAACCCAACCAGCACATGAATGAGAATATCATCTGGGACATCCACTAAAAGCGAAGATGGCATCATAAAGACTTCGATGGCTTTTAACCGGTGAGGTTTCATTAAGATATACCTAATGCCCAAAGTTCCATTTTAAAAATGGAGTCTGGTAAATCTACCCCAATTTGGCCATATGTGGTTAGAAATATCAAATCATGATGAGAAAAAATATATAAATGAGTAAAATAACTCCAATATATATAGATGATTAAATTCATATCTTAAGAAATTTCATTAGTTCTTTATAAAATGGATGGTGTATATACTCTATGATTCAAATTCATATACAATCAGTCAATTATGTGATGCAATATATCTAACTGTTTGTCCAATCCTATTTAGAGAATTTGTTCTCGAGAAACAAAGCACAAAGTGCTACTGCTGAGCTATATCTAAGACGACCTTTCATACTATTGCCTGACAAGTTATTCACTTCCCAAGAAAGTTAAGCAAACAAAGAAACGCATTTTAGGTTGGTGGTAAAATTATAAGAAAATTGTTGTTATATGAAGATATTTGTCCGAAAATTATGAGAAAACTGGTTGTTGCAAGAGTTCTTCTGCTAAAATTAAATTGTGAAATGTCCCTTTTCCGTCCCTTTTCAACCATCCTTCGGGGCGTATAACTATTCATGTCTTACCATGTGTCCTAACAGTAACTCACTGTACTCTACTAGAAACAGGGAAACGAAGAAAAATGACTACATACATATGATTACTATCGGTGTAACTCAGTTCTTTTTGATTGGTTCCCCTGACAAATCTATTGAACTCAATGATGTCTTATGAATATTGTGTATTCACACTGTTATTTTATCAAATTGCTTCAGACGGGCTAAGGGAAGTAGGCTTTCCATCAATAAACTACCAAAACCAGGTGGAAATTCAAATCCTATCTCATCATAATTGATATTTTTTATTATAATTATATTTTTTTTCAAAAGTTTATATAAAATTAAAATATCACTAATAAATGACTGTACAAATTAATTCAAATAAATAGCAAAATACTTTAAATGAAAAAAATATAAAAAATAGCTAATTATTATATAAAAAATTATACGTGAATTTATATATAATATATACCATGGATAAAATTTTTAATCATGAAAATTAACTATATAATTTTTAATATAATAAGTTTTACAACATTATAAAGGTAATTTCATATTTTAAACAATATTATATTCCAAAAAATCATAACTCACTTCATATTCACTATTTATAATTAATATTTTTAATAAATCCATTTAATTAAAAATAAAATAAATCACATTTTTTTATTATATATTATTAAAAATATACAAAAATATTTTATAAAAATTAAATCTCTACCCTTCATAATTAAATTAAAATTATAAAAATCTCGTAAAATAAGCATACTTCTAAATAACTCTAACAGCAATCGATAGTCAAAACACCAACTCAACCAGATTTCAAATAAATGGTAATAATCAAATCGCCATACCTTATGTTCACAGATGGGGACGAGAGGTGAACGAATACGAGCTGCAAGGGATAGAACAAAGTGAAAAATAGATTGATGAGTTCAATTTTAGCGTGCTGATTACGAAACACCCAACATGATTTTAAAGAGAACAACAATGAATAAACAAAATTACACCAGCTCCAACAGGATTTCAAATACATGGTAATAATCGAAGCACCACTAATCGAAGCACCACCTTGAGAAATTCCACCACCTCCAACAAGATTTCAAATACATGGTAATAATCGAAGCACCACCTTGAGAAATGAGGAAGAGAGGTGGGAAATGATTTATGATCATCATGGTAAAAAAATTGATAAAAAGTGACCAGGGCATCTAATTAGTGAACCATTTTGATACCTTTTGATCTGTAAAATTGACAGTAAGTTTTAATTTTAATTTTTTTAAGAAAACCAAGTGCATATAAAAATTATTTTATATTAAATACATATAAATAAACCAATTATTAATTGAAGATAAATATTCTATGTTAACTGTATAATTATTTAGTTGAACACATCTCTCAACCAAACATTAATCTAGGAATTATTTTAGTTGGACTAAATATCTCATATCCAACTAATTAACAAATACATTTAATGATGAGGAACATCAATTAATATTCACAAGACAAGGAGAAGTTAATTATCAAAGTCTTTCCGGTAATGTCTTAGATCTTCTCGTCTACAAAGTCTTCATTAGCTTCTTTAAACATCTTTGAAATCTCATAGAGCTAACTCCATCAAGTAGTTTCATAACCCTCGAAAATGTGTAGTCTGCAAACTCTATTCCAGAGTTCCACTCTAGAACTCTTGAATCATGGATCTCATGAAGTCAATTATTGAACTTCGTCCCAAGCTCTTGCCTAGCCTCATGAGAAGACCAATCTCACATCTTCAACAAATGAGGTATCCTAACCTAGATCCACAACTGCTGAACTATCTAGATAGCTATGCACAACTCGATCTCTTAAAATAGTTGCTTCAGACACAATGAATCATCTTTTTCCAATAACTAAACTACTAGTCATTCTATCTACGAGCTTCCATCCACCGAGATACATAAATACAAACAATTGTACTTATCAATAAAATCAATTTTACAAAATTACCTCATTATCTCATTTTGGAAAACTCATTATCACATCATTTTTTTCTCCAAACAAATTTTTACTATATAAAAATAATATAATAAATTTCTATATAATAATGCCATAATCCCATAGCTCACCACTAATAAATTTAAAATGAAGCAACTACCGAAGCCCACGGTAATGGAGCCAAAGAGATCCCTGGCGGGCCGTTAAGCATGTTGGTTCAGAGACACTTTGACATCTAATCCAAAAATTGAATCAAAAGTGGATCCTATATTTGTCAGCATCATATTTATCAACCTTCAGCCAATCAACATCTCGATCTCATTCTGAGTCCACTAATTAATTTATCGCTTTTGCCTCTCAGAATTCCAAAATCTACACTCACATAAAAATAACTATCAACTGTAAAATGCCGAGGACGATGCTCTGGATATTCATCACAACAAGGACGATACAACCTCACCACAGCGCCATCATTCACATGATTCTTCTTCTCGCTGGATGAAAAAAAAACCTCCATGGCACATCGTAGATGTTAAAATAATTACTTGATAAGAATCCATTCAACCGTGACAATTTTTTTTCCAGTCACTATTTTGCACGCTTTTAACAACATAGCAATGTAATACTCGCATTTAGTGAGGAGTCGCTCTCGGTGAGATCTATTCATGATGTTGAATAAGCACATATAATCCTAAATAGCCAATTCTACACCATGTGTTCTGCTGTAAATTTTTTCAAGATCCTTGCTTCCAAGAACAGATCTCAGACTAAAGTATTGTCGTCAGAATATTTGATTTCTCTCTTGATGTGCGCAGCCAGGTGTCTTACAGGATCACTTCTTAACTTCATTCCAAAATCGAGTCCCTTTGGCACAACATTCCTCTTGTGTTGTTGCTCAAGGCAGGATGAAACCTTCAAACAATAGTTCCTAGCGGTTTTTCCATCTCTGATCTTACTGCTTTGGGCACGAACAAAAAGTGGAGGGAAGAGATACCTGAACACATCTATCACATGATCACATAATTGTACATAAGTTTCAAAAAGACAAACTAATACTAATCTAACACATTACAAGTAACAAGTGCCTCTAGTCTAATCTTGGGTTATCCCCTAAGGGAGTTACTAAAAGAGTTACTTTGTTTGATACTAATTTAGAAAACGAATTTTATATATAAAATTATTTTAAATTACATTATATATATATATAAATACATTAATTATTAGTTGAATATAGAAATTCTATATTAACTATACAATCATTTAGTTCAGCAAATCTCTTATCTAAACACTAATCTAGGAGCTATTTTAGTTGGACTAAATATCTCATATCTAACTAATTAACAAATACATTTCTTGATGAGGAACATCAATTAATATGAACAAGACAAATAGGAGATAATTCTCCAAGTAGTTTAAATCAATAGAGGTAGGTTTTTTCCTTTAAAAATAAACCAATCACGTCGATTTTTTTGTAAGCTTGGTAGGATTACATTTTCATCATGTCCAACTTCACACCCCTAGTAGGAGATAGCACAAGATTTAAACCAAACACACTTCACAGTCAGGAAGACATCATTTCCATGACCTTTACCAATTGAATTATCCAAAACAGACAAACCAACAACATCATTATGCAACATTCAACTTAGTGATAAATTTAACAATTATACCTATTAATAAATTTGAAAACTTTAATAAATTTGAAAACTTTAAACCACTGCTTTTTTTTTAACATAATATTTCATTTTCAATGTCATACCCAATTAAGCTTCCTTATAAAATTGTAAAAAATAAAAAATATTATTCAGAATAAAATTATATCATTTTTCTAATATATATAATATACTTATAAAGTTGATTTATTGTTGATCAATCTGAATGGATAGCCAATGATCTCTATGAATTAATGTAAATAATATTTAAACATATATTTTACACCTATTCCATAATCTTAAATGTTAAGTAATAATGTAGCTATTTCCTTTTACTTGCGTGTTATTTCAAAAATGTTTTAAAACATAATAATTTTTCATATGATTCATTCGAACACAAGGAAATTATTTGTCTTGGAAAAGCAGAAATAACATCAATAAATGTTCATAAAAATAAATATATAATTATTACGTTACACACTCTCATTGGAATATTTTATATTTCATTTGTGAGTACATTTAAATTGATTATAATATTTATTAAGAAATATGATTTTTTTTTCCTAAAATATCTAAAATTAAATATTTATATTGAATTAAAAAAGATATATTTATAAGATCATCTATTTGAATTATAAAAGCTGTTTGTATAAGATCATTTATTTATTAGTTTTATTAGCAATATTTTTCTCGTTATTTAAATATCAAAAGCTAGGGTTAAATTTTGTATTTTAGCTATTATATCTATCACTTTTGTTTAATAAGATTGTTTTTATTTTTATTTTTTCTCGCATCACATAACATTTTTGTTTAATAATTTTTATTTTTTTTCCATCACATAACTTGTTACTATGTTATGATAAGAGAATTTTTAGTGCAACATATTTGGTTAAAATGGATTCACATTTATTTTTATTTATATTGGTGTTAAAAAAATTATTAGATCTTGTAGGGCTTAAATTATATAATTGAGTAATTTCTTATAATTATTTTTATGATAATTTCATAATTATGAAATAATATTTTTTTTATAATTGAGAAAAAGGGTACATGGGTTTTGGATAGATAGTGAATATGTGCTTTTTTAAGACACTCCATGATGTGAAGTCACTAGTTCAATTCCCTGTCTTATCAGGGTTATATATTTGACATGATGAAGATGTAGTCCTAACATGCTTACAAAAAAAAAAAAAATTGAGAAAGTAGTTTCTAGAGTTTGTCATTCCAAGGAGATCAACTCGCTGTGCATGTATATGAATTGGCTAGGTGTCCATTATTTCACAGAAATTTCTTAGCTTCTCAAGCCCCTACATGTCAAAATACATTCTTCTTGGGGATGGAAAAATCGTATATAATTAAACCCTCTCTTTGGAAGCAGAATAGTTAGTAAATGAGAAATAACTCAGTGATGTTGCTAGATTTCTATAACTCTTCGATCACATGCAAGATTAGCCTTGCCCTGTTGGATTTAGGAAGTTGTTAGGCCATGGATTCTAATTTATCGAAAGTGCAAGTAATTTCCTTTCCTATGTATCCTTTCTCATTATTATCTACATATATTGTGTGATTTTTACTATGCATGCTAACTCCCTTTCCTCATACGAGGAATTGTCATCTTGTCTCGTGGTGAATATTTGCAAGGAGTTTGGATCTATGGAGTGGAAGGAGCATGATTTTTATTTAGAAGTTAGACCTTTAAGATCATTTTCAGATCTACTCCATAAGCCCATGGGGATTAAGAGCATGCTTATTCCCGTAGAATATAGAATTTGTTGCATGTGTTAGCATTTAGCCTTTGGAATTAAGATAGAATTCACACATTGTCTAGCAGATCAGAGGCCTAGATCTGCAAGGTAGTATCTCCTTGTCTCAAGGAGATTTCCTCACACAACATTATTATTATTTCTTAATTAATACTCAAAATAATATAAGAAAATAAGAGCTTCCTATTGATAGTAATATGAAGAGATGAGAATGAACACTAACAAAATTTATCCATTTTGAATTATCTTAATTTTTAGACCCTTAAAATTATAAACATTTATTTATAATTTTCAATCTTCCATGATGAATTATAACCATTTAAAATGGTTATAGATTCATTTTTTTAATCAAATAAATTGAAATGAGATGACTCTAAGAGTTAGATCACTTTCACAAAGCGACTCTTTTTTGTTTTTTAAATAATTCCTTGTCTCAAGGATGTCAAAGTAGTGATTTTAGAATAGATAAATCCAAACCAACATTGTAAAAAGGGTCTTTATAATGAAAAACATGTTGTCTAATAGTCAAAATTTTGATCCCAAGTATAATCTCCTCAAACATACCATTAGCCAAATCACCCCTACTAGAAATTTGAGTGTACCTAAAAGTTAAAACATGAACCTACCCATCCATGAAAAAAGGGAACTTACTAAGATAAGTTTACATGGAAAAAAAGGAATTAAGACATCGATATTTCAAAAAAAATTGTGTGTGACATAAACAGAATTAGGATGTCCATGTTCTAAGTCTATGTTAGGAATTTCTAGATAGTAACAAAAGATAAATTTACATAAGGGTTTAATCATACTTTATGAATATCCATAAATGAAGTAGTGCTCCTAAAAAAATAAGCTTCATCATGAATGATAGATTATGTTAGTTACAGTTAAATTTCATAACAAATAATAGTTTTACAACAACATGTATCCCTACAAAGTCTCACAAGAATGAACCATGAGCCTTAGATATCCAAGCCCAAATATTATTAAGAATCAAGAAAATATACTTAAATATACCAACCAAAGCATGCAAAATAAGGTGATATTCCTCCTTCTTAACCCACTGGGAGTGAATTTGTGATGTTAACAATAAGATATGAGTAGGCTTGCCAATGCAAAAGGAGTAGATGGGAGGTGTAACTCCATCGAAGTGTTTATAAAGAGATGCTTATTTCTTTGAGATCCCTACCCATTTTGACATCAAATGTACCATATCCTAAGAGAGGATTCGCATAGGTACCAAGGTATGTGAGATGCGATAGGATGGTGTTCATCGACAACAGGGAATAGATCTCAACAACATGGATAAAATGGAAAACGGTATAAGATAGATGCACACTATGAGAAATAAGATCAAATGAGATAAAGAGTGTGAAAAATGATGATAGGTAAGGAAAATCTCAAACTTTGTAGAAGGATCTCCATAGAAGGATCTATTATATTATATTGTATCTTATAATAAGATTTTAATTTTAAAGACTTCAGTCTTGTTACATGTAATTGCATTCAATTAGGATATATTTCCATAATTATATTCTACTACATTTCCTCACATGTATATTTTAATATATATTTCATTCATTTTAATAATGAAAGTTAGTTATAAAAATGTTTCAGATCGAATGTGTATGCAACCATCAGGAGATATTTCCTTAATCCTATCCTCTTATATTTCCTCACATCTTCCTATATATTGGGAAAAAAATGATCTAGATTGAATCACTATATAATTCCTCATCCATGTTAACACTTTTAGATTCCAAAAACTGAAAAAATAAACTTACATAAAGAGTTTGATCACTATGACCCAATTCCAGGAATTTGGATCTAAAACCTTTTAAGGCAAATTTAAGGCCTTAAATGAAATGTTTTGGGGAATGATTTTTTTATTATTAAAGAAATAATATTTGTGAAATTGTTCCACACTCAAATATATTTCCATGTATGCAAGATTCATGTCAATAAAAGCTTGGATACAAAAGTTATGTGTCCCGGAAGTTGTCCTAACATGACACATCAACCCCCATTATTCATGGAAAAGAGACCATCCATATGAATACTATGAATAATACTCTAGAAGGGTCAAATTGATAACTCTATTTTATAGTTGTAGGAGTCAAACTTAAGACCAATTGGCTATTGAGTCTTCTTGTAACTAGGTCACTAGGAGAAAAATGGTTTCCATTCTATTTTCTTGCATTTTGTTCCATAGTAGAGATGAACGGTTGCGTGTGGAGAGAGAGAGAGTGTTGGGTCACTATAATACTAGTGATTACCCCATTACTATGGTAGTTGTACCCCTTATTAATATTGCTGTGCCCCTATTGCCCCCATATTGTTATTACTGTACCCCATAGAATCCCTCTATTGTTATTTTTTTGGCTTTATATTATTATTATTAGGTCGGCAGGGTCATATTGTGACTCCTTAGACTCCTATATATACAAAGGAGGTTTTGTCATTTGTATCATCCAAGAATTGTTCATTTATGTAATGTAAAGGAGGTTGCCCCCTCGAAGAGGCTGAATTCTAAGGCTTTGATCTATCTTTTCTATCTTTTCTTGAGCTAGTTCATAACAGATTACAATATTGATGGGGGAACCCCTAATTTATAGGAACAATCTCCCTTTTATACACAGCACGGGAGAGTACCATGTCTCCCTGAAACAAGGTAACTGCATATGCAAAAATATACATCAGTTGGAACGACACCAACACCAAATAATCAAGATAGCAAAAAGGCCCAAGAATAGTTTCATGGGATCGCGACTCTAGTTGCACGACCTCCTTAGGGTTGGCCGTTACCAGATCTATTGCAAAATGATGAAGCGAGGGTTCATGTTCTCCAAGCTACGGTCAAACATTCAATTCAGTGCTACAAATAGATAAGACTCCATTAATTTAATTCATTAATTAAAATATTCCAATTGGACAAGTCAGGGGTATTTACCTTATAAGTTTAGCATGGAAACATGGGTAAATAAGTACAAAAAGGTTTTAAAAGGATGGTGAAAATGGATAGAAAGATAGCTAGATTCGGTGCCCAACATCTCCCCCCAACTAGTCTTCTGCATGTCCTCATGCAGTCCGCTGCCTCCGCAGGTCTGGATTCTACAGACTATAAGTTTCATGAAGTTGGGCAAGATCATATTCGAAGGCCATCTCTATTCCTAGAACCTTGAACCCATCCGAAAGGAGAATTTCCTTCCACCAATTTGTTGGAACATCATATGCTGGAGTGTAGATTTCCGTAGGCAACCAAATAATAGTAAACTGAAACCGAATCCCCATCCATCGGACCCAACATGTTTGAACACATGCCACATATATGGGTACTTTGGTGAGCACTTGTGCAAAATTTGGTGCCCCAAAAGGTTCCCTGTTCTGGACAACTGTAGGTGAAATCATCCACCTTTTCTGACAACAATCAAGGGCCTCATTCTAAAAAGTAGTTAACTGTTTGACACAAAGATCAAGGCACCATATTTGTGTCCTCAGCATCATATCTCTATTCCCCTTGATTCCCAAAAAGGTGTTGTGCTCAGTGAACATTGTGATTGACCTCTCATGTTCTCCTCTTACTATAAATGGCTTTGTAACTTGATTGCATTCAAAAGTGTTGAAAGCCTTCTGCCAATGGATCTGATTGAAAGCGTAAGAGGTGAGGGCTCTTAAATGAATGTCCCCTACATATGAAACTGGGTTGAAATATCTATCCAAACGTAGTAGATACCCATGTAGGTAAAACTCACACATCAAGTGTTGAGTTGGCATGTCATGATTCCTCATTATTCGGAGGAATTGTACACCATCTTCTATCCCATAACTAATCTCATTTTTGATGCTTTCCATGCAGAATAAGAGAAAACATTCGTGCAAGAATAGAGAATAAAAAGAGGCAGGGGGATGACATGCCATCACCTCTTGCACCAAATTGAACATTTGCTCTTTATTGGCCTTTAGTTCTGGTACCTGTTTTTCCAGCTGCTCCATCTTGAGTTGCTGCTTCGCATGCCTTAATCTCATAATATCTATGTGCTCCACATATCCAAAGGTTGTTGTGGAGGCTCTTTCCTGAGTTCTCCTGATCTCAATTTTATACTAGGTTGCAGTATATTTCCAAGTTTGTCCCTCAGCCGTTAAGGCATACTACCGGTCTTCAAACAATATTTCAATCAGATCTGTTTGAGTGGCAGCCGAGGTTGTCACTATCTAGTCCACCTGAGTTCCTGCTTTGACCCCTACGACCTTGGACTTCTTAGCTTGCCACTTGTATTTCTTTATTCGTTTCTGCATTTTGTGCACCTGCTTTCTCAATTTCCTGACCTCCATTTTGAGCCGGATTGTCTCCTTAAATGCAACTGATATCTTTGTTTGACTGGGATTCTTTGCTATTTGCACAGCTCTACCCATTCCTGCTTCACCTGTACTTCCTCTGTTTTAGCAGATGGAGGTAAATCCCCCGGGACAACTTCTGTTGTGCCGACTATCGAGCTTTCCTCCACTACTTGCTTTTCTTCCATTATTTCATGCTTCACTCCCTTCTCGCCTAGCTATTCCATTAGCTCAATCGTCGGGACCGCTTCGCTTGGTCCCTCCTCTTCGCCAACAGCTATTTCTTCTTCATGCGCACTTTCCACAACCGGCGATGTCCCGACAAGATGCTCTCCTGCTAATGTGCCTATTGGAGTCCCTTCCGGTTCCCTAGCCTCAGGAACCTCTGTCTCTTCTCTCCTCTCAGGCTCCAAAGTGCCTGTCACTTGAGTAACAACCACCCCTCACGGTTGTGGCCTCTGTGCTAAATTCGAAGCCACAGGAATGGAAAAATTTTCTTCTTCTTTCCACTGAGGGGAACGGGTTACCCTCACTCCTCTTGGAATAGAGGAAAAGAAGGAGAATTGAAACAAATCCTCAATATTTTCTCCTGAAGTTGACGCTGGTTCTTGTGGGTCAGCGTCAACCTCACACCCTAGTTCTCCGGGTGCTTCCACCACGAGTCCCCTGGTTTCCTCAACTCTGGGCCCTTCTTGTCCTTGTTCCTCTTCTTCCATGGGTTCTCTGGTTAGAGTGGTCATGACCTCTTCTTCAATCGGATTATCCTCCTCCATCAACTCCATGGTGGTAGGAGATCCCTATGGGGTACCCTCGGTCACAATATAGACCAAGTCGTCCACTTTTGCTTGTTGTGGGTCTTCCTCCGTGGTCATCATGCTACCAACGTGCTCTACTAGTTCCATGGGCAGGGCTGGCTCTTGTGGGACAGCGTCGACCGTGGTACTAGTAGGCATCTCTGTGTCAAATTCTGTATCTTCCATTGACTCCACAATTTCGGCTTGCTCTTGGGGATTTGTCTCTTCTTCAAGTTCTTCAGTTTCCATCTCCATCTCTTCTGGCTCCTCCTGGTCAACATACTCGTCATCTTCTGCATCTTCCTACATGGTTTCAAGTTCATCTTCCTTGGCAGCTACAACGGCTACTATTTCTTCCTCTATGGAATCGGCATCCGTCTGATGGCATTCATTACTAACAGCTGAACCAACCCATGGTGAGTGATGACTGCCAATACCTGTCGCAAACCCTTAGCTGAATGCGCCATTAAGTGAAGGCTCCTTAATAGAAAATAGGGCACATTCATTGAAAAAGCATCTACCTGTGGAAATCACAGGTGGTCTAATATGCGGAGATGGTATTTGAATATGGTGGATTATCTTCCTTCGCAAGTCATATATTTTATGACGAACTCCGCGACTCCTCCCCATGGATGTGGTAGCAAAGTTCTATCATATCCCCGACCCTTCTGTGCGATACTTTCTCCTGCTTGTAGAAAGGCCTCAAGGAATTCTAGAAGAGCAGTCCTCCTCAAAAACCATCACTACAAAACTTGAGGGAGCCCACTGACTTCCGCGATGGTTTCCTCTGTTACAGGGATCTTAATTCCGCGAACATGAGAGCCTCCTTCACCTAAGTTTAATGCAAATTCCACCACGATTTCTTCATTCAACCCTCTCAGCCTGTCGAAATAAACATCCCAGCTTGCGTTCTCAAACACTTTCCGCACCTCCCGATTACTCCGAGCTCTCGTTGTATCCTCAGGTTCATGTCGCATAGATCGGCCACCCATTGCTACAAAGGTGGAATCAGCACGATGACTGCAGTTGGCTGGCAGGGGATAGTGACAGGGCTCCAAACCGTTGGCAACTAAAATAATGTCATGGCCGCTTTTTGGGACAATGATGAAACAATACAGGTATGCTAAAAAATGATGACAGATTATGATGGTACTGTTAGATATTTTAGGAATGTAATGCAGAGCGTTGGAGGGGTGACCGATATGACTCTACGCATACTAATACACATTCCAACACATAAAGGTATGATTACAGAGTACTAAAATCATTAGATTCTGTTAGGTGAGAATCGTGTGTCATGAATACTTTTTCGGGGTACGCTGTCATTTATTATGATGGTTCCCCCCCCCCCCCCAACTTAATGACGGCCATCCTCGACACGTTTTAATGTCCTTTTTGGAATATTTAATTAAATCCACAAAATTGACAGAGACGTACCTGCGGACCTACCTTATGGTGGAGTAGCATCAAAAATATCTGACGGAGTAACAACATAGCGAGTAACAACAATAGTGAGTAACAACAACAGTGAGTAACAACACATCGAGTAATAGCACAATGAGTAACATCACAATGAGTAACGAAAACATTGAGTAACAACAACAATGAGTATTGGCAGTTACGGAGTAACGACAGCTACGGAGTAACGGCACTGGCGAAGTAACGGTAACAATGGAGTAACAACAGTTACAAAGTAACGACACTGGCAGAGTAACAGCATTTGTTGAGTAACGACAGTTGAGGAGTAACGACAGTTGTAGAGTAATGGCACCGGTGGAGTAACAGCAGTTGCAGAGTAATGGCACCGGCAGAGTAACAACATTTGCGGAGTAAGAACAACTACGGAGTAACAACATCAGCAGTGTAACGATAGTTGTGGAGTAACAACAGCTACGGAGTAATAGCAGTTACAGAGTAACAACACTTAGTAGAGTAACAACACCGAGTGTTACCTTCTCCTAGCCATTTTTTTGTTATTCCTGCAAAACACAAACTAAGTAATAACCATAATATATTATTAAAATATATATATATATATATATATATATATATATTTTAAGAGTTTAGAGCAGAGTGAGAGTGTCCTCTATTCCAATAACCATTAGGTCAGATGAATCAGAAAGGTGTTTGACAAAGGCATCTTTAGAGGCTGGACGGTGGTATAGTTTTAGACGGTGCCCATTTACTAAGAATGAGGTCTGATTCTCATCTATTGTCATTAGTCTGACCATTCCATTATCGAATGCTGCGTCTACTTGGTATGGTCCCATCCAATGAGTGTGAAGCTTTCCTTTTAAATCCTTAAATCGGGAGTCATATAGTAATGCCCAATCTCCCACATGAAACACCTTCGTTTTGATAAATTTATCGTGCCATTTCATTCTCTGCTGTTGAACAACAGTAGTCTTTTGGACAGCTACTGATCGAATCTCATCTAACTCATTCAGCTATTCCAGTTGGTGTTTCTGTGCCTCTGATAGATCTAGGCCTACTTCTAGAGTTGTTCTAAGTGTATTGATTTCAAATTCTACCGGAAACAAGGGGAATTTCCCATAGACTAATTCAAATGGAGAAAACCCAGTTCTGTTCCGCCATGTTTTTCTATATACCCATAAAGCTCTGGAAGTTTCTATGCCTAGTCCCAACGATGGCTTGCTACTGTCTTTGTGAAGATATTTTCCAATACCTTGTTTGTGCTTTCTACTTGCCCATTTGCCTATGGGTGATAGGGAGTTGTCACTCTATGTTTGACCCCATATTTCTGCATTAGCTTTCCTATCATATGAGATGTGAACTATGATCCTCCATCTGATACAATTTCCCTTGGAGTACCATACCGGGTAAAAATTTCTTCAAAAAGAAAGTTTGCCACTACTTGCTATGTTGCTCTCATGACTGCTTTGGCTTCCACCCATTTAGTTACATAATCGGTGCAAACTAGGATGTAAGCTTTCTGATGGGAAGGTGGGTTAAAGGGTCCAACAAAGTCGATGGCCCATTTCTCAAATGGTTCAAGGACTATCTTGGGTTGAAGAGGCATTTCATCTGTTTTCCTAGGTTGTCCCATCTACTGACAACTATCACACCTTCGAACATAATCCCAAGCATCACGGAATATGGAGGGAAAGTAATATCCCATTTGCAGCACTTTGTGACCCTTATTTTATCTGCAAAATGTCCTCCATAGGGTCCATCATGTGCAGCCTTTAAGATCTCATAAATATCATCCTCTGCCAAACAACGCTGAATCTGTTGGTCAACCCCTGTATGGAAGAGATATCTTGCCATCCATGAATATCGGGTACTCTGGTGAATGATCTTCCTTTGCTCCTTATATGATAGATGATGAGGCACCTTCCTTGTAGCAAGATAGTTAGCAATATCTGCATCCCACAGAGTGTTAGCAGAAATTGCAAAAAGATGCTCATCTGGAAAATTATCCTCAATTGGTGTGTCCTTACCATCATGTTCTATCCTAGATAAGAAATCTGCAACCACATTGTCCTTCCCTGGTTTATCTACTAGAGTAATATCAAATTCCTATAGTAGCAACAACCATCTTGTAATGCGACCAGGGGTAACAGGTTTGTTCATTAAATACCTGATAGCTGCATGATCAGTGTACACAAAATTAGGATACCCAGTAATGTAGTGCCAGAATTTGTTGATGGCGTAAATGATAGCATGGAATTATTTCTTAGTTACTGTATAGTTTAATTCAGAAGGAGCCAAATTCTTACTAACATAGTAGACTGCGTAGGGTACTTTATCCTCTTGCTGTCCCAACACTGCACCAATTGCTGTTTGAGAAGTGTCCATATGAATGTGGAAAAGTGATGCCCAGCCTGGACCTCTAAGGATTGGAGCACTGTAGACCAATTCTTTAATCTTTGTAAAGGCTACATCAGAGTCACCTGACCACACAAATTCTGAATCTTTTGTTAGTAATTGAAACAGTGGGTGTGCTAATTTTGCAAAATTTTCTATGGAACGCCTATAATAACCAGCACAACCAATAAAACTGCGTATCTATGTGGGTGTGTTGGGTGTTGGAAAGTGCAAAATTACCTTTATTTTCGTTGGGTCCATTCTGATTCCTTCAACTAAGAGAAAATGCCCCAAAATGGTTCCTTCTTCCATCATCATATGGCATTTCACAGTACTCAGAGACACACGCGCTTGTATACATCTTTCAAGAACTTTTTCTAAATTTTTCAGCCCTTCCAAAATGAGTCCCCATATGGAGTAAAGTCATCCTTATAAATTTCAACACTGACATCTATTAAGTCAGAGAAGATCCTTAGAATTTCCCTTTGGAATGTTGCAGGAGCATTACACAGGCCAAAAGGAAGGACCCAGTATGCAAATGTTCCCCAGGGGCATGTGAAAGTGGTCTTATCCTGATCCTTAGGAGCTATCTAAATCTGGTTATATCCACTAAACTCATCTAGAAAAGAGAAAAGCTTCTTACTAGCCATTGTGTCCAAAACCTGATCAATAAATGGTAAAGGAAAATGATCCTTCTGCGTTACCTTATTTAACTCCCGATAATCTACGTAGATCCGCCATTCACCATTTTTCTTGGGACCATTACTAATGGTGAGACCCATTGGCTATCTGAGATAGGATAGATTAAACCTACGTCCAATAGTTTATGAAGCTCCTCTTTCACAACATTTTTCAATGTAGGGTTCATTCTTCTCTGAGGTTTTCTTACAGGACGACAGTCTTCCTTGATATATATGTGATGGGTACATAAGTTGGCAACAATCCCCTTCATATCTGAATAATCCTAGGTGAGGGCTTCTTTATGCTTCTAAAGGACATCTACAAGTTTCTTCTTCTAGGATTCTGACAGATTCAGATTAATATTCAGGGTTTTTCCTAGTTCTAATTCTCCTTGAACGCTTTCATGAGGTGTATCAACAGGTGACTCCTTTAATCCTTCTGCTATTTCCATAGTTTCCTGAGTCTTAGAGCTTAGGATAGATTCTAGGATTTGTTGGTTTGGCTCTGAAACGGAGCAAGGATCATCCATGAAGGAAGTGATTACCTCATCTTCCAATTCCATTTTCAACTGAAGGGCCTATCCAATAGTGAGGACTGGTCTTATTTCTTCAACTTCTGTTTCAGCCTCTACCCTAGATACAACTTTCTTGCCACCTGCTGGTTTTATGGGTGAATTTGGTTCTGCAGGTGGACATAACACTAAATTCTTAGTTTATGCCCATTAGAAATAACCATATTCCTGAATGAAACCCAATGTAAGTGTCTGCAGTAGCCAGCCATGGTCTTCCCAAAATAAAAGGATGGCTGCCCACTGAAGATTTCGTATGTAATACCAGGAAATCTATGGGGTAATGCCATGAGTCCACTGAAATTGTTACATCTTCTAGCTTCCCCACCAGTTTGATTGTAGATCAGTCTGCCAATTCCAATATTGTAGGTGTGTGCTTCAAATCGCAAAGACCTAGAACGTGCATAGTTTTCGTGGCGATGACATTGATGGTAGCACCTAGGTCTACCAACACATTTGGAATCTCTACCCCATTAATCTGTACTCTCAAAATTGGGTTCCCTGGATCTCCATATTTCACCAGCATTGATTTTCCCATCATGAAGTCTGATAATTTTCCCATAACATGTATAGTGAGGGGTTCTTTAGTTTTCTTTGCAGGTTTCTTTGAACAATATTGCCTAAGAGTCTTTGCATATATTGGCACGTCCTTCATAGCTTGCAACAAGAGAATTTTAACAAATAAATTCTGCAATTCTCCTAATAAATCAAATTCAGCTTGAGGGCTTGGTTTACTCATAATTAGTCTCTTTGGGTAAGGTGGTTCAAATTGATGTTGTTTAATGGGAGGCGCTTGGTTTCTATCAGTTTGTTTTGGCTCTTTATTAATTGGTTATGCCTCCTTACCTTCACTATCAATTTGTTCAATGATAACTGGAGGAGGCTGGACATTAACTGTCCATCCTAATCGCAGATTCATTTCATACAACTCTACAGTGGAGATACTATATGAAGGCACGTTAAGGACATCAGCTTGATGAGCTCCCTTATTGTTAGGGTTAGGGTTGGGTTGCACTGGAAGCTGAGGACAAGCAGGCTGATTACCAGGAGGCACATTGGAGGGCAGTTGAAGTTGCTTCTATGGCATCTGCTGAGGAAACTGTCCAGGAGAGGGTCCTCGCCAAGTTGGAGCCCATGAAGAGCTGATACTGGCTTGAGGGTTCCACTGTTGCCAAGGTGGGAACTAGTATTGCGGCCACATGGGGGGTAAGACATGGTCTGAGGATTCATGTTACAATTATTGAAACACTGAGATGGATCTGGGAACATACCTTGATTTCCCATTAGTGGTCGAGGCTACCATGGCTTCCTAGATCCCATGAGGTACAGTTGCTCCATGTCCTCCCCCGTTCCTTGAAATACTTCTTTTAGGCCTGGCAAGGAGGGGCATGAGCTTGCCGCATGCTTGAGCTCACAGATCACACATTCCTCTATGGTGTTTAGTGGACATTCCCTTTCCAGGTGCTTCTTTCTACACTTTGGGCAAAATATTGCCATGGTCCTGTCCAGTTCCATCTGCTTTTGTTTTACTTGCAGAGTGTCCATCTGTGCTGATAGGGTACTGAGGATATATGTCCTTAAGTTGTCTAGCAGGTTTCCGATTTCTGCTTTTGTAACACCCCCGTCGGACCCCTTTGTTGAGAGGATCCCCAGCATGTTTCTTGCAAGCCCCTTATAGAACTAAATACATAAATTGCAAATATTTTCAAATGTCTCCTTAGAGATGTCTCCTTTTCCCACAATGTTCAATATTTCCATCGAGTCTTCTCGAAAGGATCGAAGGAGGATAATCTTTAAAATTTCCTTATCCAGGTTAGAATGACCTGACCTTTGTAAGGTGTACTTGAACCTTTCCACAAAATCTTCCAAACTCTCGTCTTCTTTTTGTGTGAACTTGAAAAGTTCCTCCTTGATGTTCCGGGATTTACAGTAATCCTAGTATTTCTCCAGAAAAGCTGTCTGCATATCATCCCATGTGTAAATGGATTTTCCTCGAACGCCCATGAACCATCACAAATCTATTCCTTTTAATGTAGAAGGGAAAATCCTTAACTTCTGGGCATCTATTGTGTAGTCGTACCCCCGGCACACTATGGCGAACTCAAATAGAAATGTGTCGGGTCTTCTGAAACAAGCCCATGAAAGTTTAGTAAGGCTGCCAATGGAATAGGCTTTGTAGGCGCGCCAACTCCCAAATCCCCAATCGGAAAATTGATGGTGGAGGTTCTGGGAGCCATAAATATCTTCCAATAGTCACTGGGGATTTCAACGGGCCCAGTGGAGGATGGCTAAGGATTCCTTACTACTAGGACTTGAGTCGCTTTAGCAGCACTTCCCTAGTCCCTTGGTGATGCAAGTATCTCCTCGTTTCCTTCTCCTGTGTCAAGATGGCTTGTCCCTCGGCTACAACCTTCTTTCCTTACTGAAGCAGTCCGACCCTGTCGATGTTCAGCTTGCGATTTCCTCCTCTACTATCACCAACACAAGATTCTCCTGGTCAAGTCTATTGCTGGATATTTCTTCCACTACTAGAGGAACCTATTGTGTTGAACCACTAAAGAATGCCATAGACAACACTAGTTGCTCTACTGACTATCCTTCAGACTTCACTCTCCTTGCCCATGGTCTCACAGCTACGCAAGAGGATGCTTCTGATTCAACCTTTGTTATGATCTGTTAGATATAGGTTTTTCTTCCCAGAACTAGCCCTCCCCTCTTTGGGGCTCTCCCTCTGCCCCTCTTATTTGGTTCTTTGTTCATATAAAGGTTGGTATGATAGAAGGTCTTGGTATGAACCTATGAGAGATTGACCTGAAGCAAAGTGAGAGAACTCATTCTCTCCCCAGGACGAGAGATTGACCCTTTGGTTGGTCCGGATCGTTATTTGCACCTTGTTAGCCTCCCTGGCAACGGCGCCAAAATGTTGGTGTCCAGGTATGAACGATTTATTCACCCTATTATGACATTAATTTATTAATCCTGGTGCATATCCTTTCAAGGCAACGCGCAAGGTATATCCAAGGGCAAAGCGCAATCCGTTTCCACCAAGGGTTCACAGTTAAGATTCAAAGCATGGATTGTAAGATTAAATTAACTACATAATTTAAAAAATAATCATAAACAGTAAAGAACTATAACAACAAGCATGAACTAAGAAATAACACACACAAAGACGCAACACCTAATCAGAAGAGTGGGCCCAACTCTTTGATGAGGGTTGCGTTAATCACAAAGAAGATCGAAACAACAAAATCGGTGATACTTTATTAATTTGTAACAGGTGATTACAATATTGATGGGGGAACCCCCGATTTACAGGAACAATATCTCTTTTATACACAGCACGGGAGAGTACCATGTCTCCCTGAAACAAGGTAACTGCATATGCAGAAATATACATCAGTTGGAATGGCACCAACACCAGATAACCGAGATAGCAAAAAGGCCCAAGAATAGTTTCAGGGGATCATGACTCCAACTACATGGATTCCTTAGGGCTGGCCATTACCAGATCTGTTGCGAAATGCTGAAGTGAGGGTTCCTGTTCTCCAAGTTACAATCAAACATTTACTTTAGTGCTGCGAATAGATAAGACTCTGTGAATTTACTTCATTAATTAAAATATTCCAATCAAACAAGTCAGGGGTATTTACCTTATAAGTTTAGCATGGAAACATGGGTAAATAAGTGCAAAAAGGGTTAAAAAGGATGATGAAAATGGACAGAAAGATAGCCATATTCGGTGCCCAACACCTCCCTCACCAGCACAGGCTTCGGTCTAGGTGACCTCAGCGCTGTAGGCACTGCTGTTGGAACGTCCATACTCACAACCTCTAGAGAAACTCCATTAGAGGTGATAACTTCCCTAGTACTAGAGGACTTGGCTGGTCTAGACATTGTGCTAAGAATAAACCACTGAGTGTCTTTAGATAGCTTTTCAAGCACACAGGCAGTGACCAAATATGCGCAAAGCTGAGGATTCATAAACAATCGACAACTCAACTCAGAAATTCTTAGAATGTAAAGTGTTTCTCATTGGGTGGACACATGTAATTTATAGGTGAATTCAAATTCAAATTCGACCGTTGCCCCCAAAATCCATTCATAAATGCTAGATTTGCAGCAGATTTTCAAATATTTCATTCTTAAATTCAGCCTTAAATGCTACCCCCCCGCCCTCTTAACCGTCTCCTTACAGTCAAATCATGAACATTGATGTAACAATCACTTTATGGTTGCGCTGCACGGTCTCCCCCCCTATAGCACAGCTCTCTTCGTGCTTCTTCTAGTACTGTGACACCCTTCTGTTTCACACAGACCCCTTGTCTCACAACTCTACAAACTGGGCAGTGTAGTTTATAGTCTCGTGCCTCCTTGCAGCTACTTGGAGCACTAATATTGTGCTACCGTCATGTAGTCATTGGGTTGGATCCCCGGTGTATGGCTTCAATTGGCTTCCATTTACCTTTCTCGGAAATGGATCTCCATTCAATTTCACAAGCTGAACTGCTCCACCATCGGTAATCTCTTTGATGGCATATGGCCCTAGCTAATGCATATGAATTTTCCTGGAAACTTATCAAACTTACTATCATATAATAAAAATAAATCATTTACCTTGATGGTGCGTAGTTTGATGTGTCGATCGTGCCATGCCATTTCGGGTTCCTTCTGAACCTGTTCATCGAATCCAACCAAAAATCTATCTTCCTCAAGCTTTGCTAGCTGCTCGAGCCTTTCTTCTAAGGCTTTGCAGTCCGCCATCCCTATAAAAGCCGCTATGTGGAGACTAGGCATAATTTACTCTATAGGCATCACAACCTCTATGCCGTAGACCAGCCTAAAAGGTGTCTAACCAGTAAGCTTCTTACAAGTAGTTCTATAAGTCCATAATACTGCTAGTATGCACACATCCCAATCATTCCTCTGCACATTGCAAACCTTTGTTAGTGCACCCTCCAATATTTTATTAAACACATCAATGTCCCATTGGCCTAAGGATGATATGGTGTAATCTTCTGATGATAAACTTGGAATTCTTTTGTCAGTGCGCTGATCATTTCATTGAGGAAATGCATACTGTGATCACTAATCAAAATCTTCGAACAACCAAACCTAGTGAACACATATTCAAATAAGAACTTCGCTGTTGTTGCCCTTGTACAGTCCTTCACACACTGTGCCTTCACCCTTCTGGTCAAATACTCGGTCACGATGATGATATACCGCGCACCCATTGTATTTCTTGGAGGTTGAATTGGTCCTACAAAATCAATTGCCCATTTCTCAAATGGCTATAATGATACCTGTGGATTCAAAGGTAGCTGATCCCTCCACGATGGCTTGCCATTTCTCTGACATGCATTGCACACCCTACAATATGCTTTGGAATCCTTATGTAATGTTGGCCACCACAACCCAACGCGTAAGATCTTTTGCGTTGTTGCTTTTTTTGCATAATGGCCTCTTGTGGCTCCTCCATGAGCTTCAGCTAGGACACTGTTTCATTCAAAATCAGGCAAATAGCGTCGCAGTATCTCATCCGACCCCATCTTATACAAGTGGCCTGCAATAGCAGAAGAGTTTTCTGCGTGCACCACCAATTTCTTCTTCTGTTGACTCGTGTACCCTTTTGGAGTCATTCCCGTAGTTAGGAAGTGGATAATGTCTGCAAAGTGATTATCTTCTACACGCACCGCAAAGAGCTACGCGTTAGGCAACCCCTCCTCCAAATTGGTGGGCTCCTCTCCTATTTCAATGCGCAACAGATGGTCTAGCCCTGCATTCAATTGTCTTGGCTTCATAATGACCTCAAAATCATACTCCTGAAACAACAATAACCATCTGCATATTCTCCCCCCAACACAGGCTTGTTGACTAGGTACTTTAATGCAGAATGGTATATATCATTTTAAAGTGTCTGCCTAGCAGGTAATGTTTGAACTTTTGGAGCACGTACACCATAGCCCACCCTTCGCACTCTGTCATCGAATAATTATTTTCAGCTTTAGACAACTTCCTGCTTGCAAACGCTATAGGTTGATCCAATTCCCCTTCACTGGCCTGTGTTAGCACTGCTCCTAGCGCAATACATGAAGTGTCCACATGCACATGAAATTCCTTCTTCCAATTCGGGAAGACTAGGATTGGCGCGGTGACCATTTTCTCCTTCAATACATCCAGACTCTGCTGACATTCTTTATCCCAACAGAATGTAGCATCCTTCTTTAGTATCTTTTCCATTGGTGCAGTAATCTAGGCATAACTCTTAATGAACTTCCGATAGTATCTAGTATGACCCAGTGTTGCGCGCAATTGTTTAACACTTCTTGGTGCCTCCAAATTAATTATAACCGCAATCTTAGCAGGGTCCACCATTAATCCTTGTCTGCATACCACATGACCCAACAATATTTCAAAAGGGACAAATAATAAGCATTTCTTCAAGTTTAACGCGATCTAATACCTTCAGCATGTATCCAAAATCAAGCACAAACTATCTACATGGCACTTTACCAGTCCAAACACTGTCCAATCATCAAAATATACCTCCAAAAATTTGTGAATGAAATCTTTGAATGCCAACATGACTATGCACGAGAAAATCGCCGATGCATTTTTAAGCCCAAAAGGCATTGTTGTATACTAAAAGCATCCCCACTCAGTCACGAAGGTCATCTTACTCATGTCTTCTAGAGTGATCTTTATCTGATGGTATCTAGAGAACCCATCAGTGAACGAATTGGCCTCCTGCCTGCCAACATTATCTAATACTTCATCTATGAATGAAGTTGGAAAATGATCATGAACACATGCATCATTGAGCTTCCTAAGATCTACACAAATCTTGATTTCATCTTTTTTCTTCTTTTCAATTAGATTCCTCCACCGGTTCAATAATACCTACTGCAAGCATCTTGTACAACTTTAGACAGGACTTTTCATTGTATTTGACATTAAGGTGATATGGCCTGTGCTTAACAGGCTTGACATCCAGTTTTAAAGTTATTTTCATCACTCCCAAATCATTGATGATGCCTTTCAACTCCAAAAGTTTGGTGGGAAACAAATCCTGATATTTGCGGAGCAACTCACCAACCTTGTCCGTCGTAGCATCATCCCAATAGTCACATATTTTCCCAAAATTTGGTTATGCCTCGGTGCCAATGTTTACCTATCAGGTTTTCAGCAACGTGGTGATATCTAGATTCTCTATTTGTGGCCCCTCAACTTCGTGGTGGCCTTCTGCCTCTGGGATGTTAATGTTCCTTGGATCCTCCTCTTCTGCTTCAGCAGTCACATTATAGCACTCCAGCGCATGGTGCAACTAGGTTCTCCAATCTAGTTGAATCAAGTCCAAAGCATCCTGCAGTATTTTGAAGATCGTTGCCTTGACCTCCTGCAACGCCTCACCAACATTCGAACCCATCTTCAAAGTTGAATGTCATCAAGAATCCTTGTCTCAAAACATCCCATTCTTCATTGCCATGGTAGAGATCTATTTCCAAGTACCAATTCATTGGTATTACATCCAAAGTGTGACAGAATAAATGCACCCACTCCGGTTGTGGCTCCATTCCATAATCATCATTCCATTTTGCTAAGTGATCACGTGATCATTCCTCCCATCATCTTTCTCTGTTAGTCACAATTTTGGGCGACCAAACTGCAACCTCATCATTCTTCTGTATTCATGCCATCCATAAAAACTATCTTTATGCGTACCCCACCACCTTACAAGCGTAGCACGCAGTGCCAAATCCAGTGTTTGGAAGCAATGCTTCTCAGTCACTTTCGTTTCAAATGCATTCAAAAATGTATCTACGTCAGTTAGACCAACATAGTAAGGAAAACTCCTTCCCTCTGACGTACACAGTGCAATGATTTAGTCATCATGTTATAGCACAACGTAGATACTTCATACAACCTATTCTTCCAGTGATCCAACTCTTCATATGAATCTAATGTACAGGAACTTTCGTGGTCCCATGCAATGCGTCCATCAACTATTTGATTAACCCAATCTTGATCTCGTGCTGTTATTTTATAGATCTGGTCCAGATCATCGTCACTTTCCTCATAATCTCGGACCAGTTTAGTATAACGCGGTCCTTCTATAGGGTCCAAAGGTACTACCACGCGGAGTGATTTTCTTTCAAATGACATCATCTGCTTCTTCAGATTGATTACTCCATTCATGTTGATAGCCCAATCAATCCCAAGGAGTGCGGGTTATGGATTTATGTCATCCACAATCTCTATCACTTCAAAATCGACCAATGTGTTCGTGCCTTCAATGTCTACCCTCACTCCCTTCAATCTTCCCATGGGGATAATACTCTTTTGATTTTCCATCCTCAATTGAATCAGAGACCATTGCAACGTAGGTCTCCCCATTCTCTCCCATGTCTGTTTAGGTAAAACATTTGCATCCGAACCGAGATCCAGAATAACTTGGTCCATTTCATATTGTCCTATTTGCATGGTGAGCCTCATCTCACGCCTGGTTCTTGCCTTATGCTTACCAATTTTTCTGATTAGTGAGGTCCTTTAGGAGCATTTTCTTTACCAACACATTTATTTATCAACAATTGTAACCCTTTCATGACACTGTTATCACGTAGCAGCTTCATACAAATCTCTAAGAACGTAGTAAGCATGGAGGGGTCCATTTCTTCAGATAGCTTATCCTGACTTCCTAAGTTAGAGGCCTCAACGAAGATTTTCTTCGCTTCCATGAACCTTTCTTTCACATGCTCCAAATCAAACCCAACCTCTTTTTCTAGAGCCTTGCAGACCCAGTCACTTTCCTCAAGTTGTTTTCCTTTATCCTCGCGAGTCGTCATTCCACTTCGCAGCACAATAATCACATTAGGATCTTCTTCATGGGGTTCAGCCCTCATCATCTACAGGTTCTAGGTAGGCTATTGAGGCTGCGCCCTCTTCTCCTGCATCTTAGCTATCAATACAGGGAAATATTCTACTGCATTATCAAACTGAGTAGAGTATCAGCTTGACAGGTGTGTCGGGCTCGTACACTCCCATGCTAGTGTCCTGACACTCCACAATAGTAACAAATGACTTGTCCCTGACCTCTACCAGGTCCTCCTACTCCTCGACCTAATTTGCGCCCTTGATATCCTCTGCGCACTCCCCCAACGCCTTAATCTGGAGGCCGAGCCACTGTTTGAATTCAATACACGGGCATTCTTTCCATCATCAACTCATAACTACGGAAATTACGCTCATCGTGGCCCACTGATTTGTAGAAGTTGCAAAAGATTTGTTGTGGTGCCTGCACAAATTTCTGCAGTAAGTGACAATTGTCTGTTACATGTTTTCCAGCTACCTGATAGATAACACACCACAGCGTGAGCCATATACTTAGCCCTTCTTGAGCTTTCACCCTCAGAGGCATTGGCCCTCCTCCTATAATATAATTCTTGAAGATAGGGCAATGATATTTATCATGGCCCTACCTCTTACATTTTAGACACCAAACTTCTTCACGCACCTCTGGCTAAGCCACTTTATCCTTCTTTAGGCTTTGGAACTCTAAGCAAAGATTCTGCAACTCTGCGTGAATCTGTTGAAATCCCAAAGAAGCATCTTGAATCGGTGTCTCGTGCAATCTCATCACAATTTCTAGGGCTACCACCTGGATCCCAATCTTTTGCTGTGATAAAGCAACCCTTAGATGGGTAAGTGCGAAGCTACAAACCATTTGTAGTGTTGCCCATCTGTAAGATTCATCTTAGCTTTGTGGATATGGCACTTCAATATCCGATCTATCTCCCAGGGTGTTTCGCCAGGCCTCATCATTATTTCCTTGAATCCAACAACTTATTGCAATTCATATTTGGGTCTACTGAATTCCTTATCTAGTGCAGTCTGAGTGTCCGCTAATGAAGCCATCGGGTTATCAGTGTAGTACTTAATGTACCATGTTAGCGCGCGATCTTGTAGAGCAGTAACCAATTGTGCTTTCTTCATATGGTCATCTGTAATATTCTGTGCTATCAACATGGCCTTTGTGATGAACCAAAATTGGTCCGGGTCCTCATTTCCCAAGCCCTTGAAAACTGGCAACTTCATCGTATTCGACATATTGAACGGTGGCAGAGGTGGTGGCGGTGTGGGCAAAGGTGTATGCTATGGAGGTGAAGGTGGAGGTGGTGTCGATGGATGAAGTATTCACGGAAACCCTTTCCTTATTAACTAGACAATGCTCTGTGGTGAAGCCTGCGCTGCTCCTTCGTCATCACTTAGAGGAGGTTCAATCAACGGGCTATATTTAGGGCCTATCCTCCCTCTGTCCCTGAATAACTTTCCACTTTGTGTAGGTCCAAACATCAAGGTAATGGAATAACCCACTTTTCACATAAGAGAATCTTAATCCAAGTATTCAAAGACCTTAAATACTTACCTCGCGGTCCCTTGAAGAAGCATCGCTCTACTTCGTTGTAGCTAACTGAGGTATCAACCACGAATTCTGTCACAAATCCTCATATGACACGATCAAGCTAGTGATCGACAATGCGTGTGATCTTATCTTCAGAGGCTTCCAATCTCTGCACTAGCTCTGACGTCCACACTATTGGACCGTCAAGACTCCACCTTCCTTGTCTGTCTGCCAATTTGGACCCAGTGGAGGAATGTGAACCCAGGTGGGAGAAATAATGAATGGGGTGATAATGAATGGAAAGAGGGTAATATAAGTGGATAAGGGAGTGGGACCATGCAACCAACATCAGGTTTTCCCATGAAATACCATCCCTAGAGCCAAATGGTGAGTAAAAGAGATCCCACAGGACTAGGATCCAAGGTTAATACCTAAAAGGGGTCTAGGGGACTAGAGCACAAACCTAGCACATTCTTTCCATTGAATTCCCCCATTAATCCATGCCAAAAAGTGTCCATGATAAGCAAAGTACAATACTCAATTCCAAATGAAAAGGCATGCCTTTAGGTTCGGGAGGTCCACCTTCAAACATACGATCATGGCATATGGTTGAGGGACCACATGACTAGCTCAGGTGGTGGAGAAATGACATAATGAGATAGTTTATGGATGCAAGGGGTTGCTAGCTACTGGCTGAAGAATGTGTTGGAGAAAAAAATTTCTCCTAAGAATATCACCCACAAAATGGTGGGTAACATGGTGCTTCTTTGAGGTCCCTATAACCCACACCAAATGTGATATGTGCTCCTCCTAGGTAGCATTATATACCAATATATTTTCCAAATAAATAATAACAAATTAGTCTATAGAAAGGAACAATATACCATTCATTAATCTCATGAGTGTATCTAGTGCATTACATAAGGAAAAAGACAAATAAATACTCATACAAACCTTCTATTGTTTTGAAGGAAGTCTTCAAGGTATCCTCTTATTTGACATGAACCTAGTGATACCCTAACCTTAAGTCCATATTCGTGAAGTAAATGGCTTGCTACAACTAATCTAGTAGATCATCTATCTCAAGAAGAGGTTACCTGTTCCTAAGTGTAAATTTATTTAACGCCCTAAAATCAATTCACATTTGTCAAGCCCCATCTTTCTGAGGTACAATTATAATGGGTGACCCACATGGTGTTCTGATTGGTTGAATAACACCATGTTCCACTAGCTACTACAACTATATTGTTCCTTTTCAAGTTCTTTCTTAGAATCCCTTAGTAGTTCTTCCCAATCCCCCATTTCCCCCTCTGATCTGACCTTTACATTAAAAATTCCATCTTCTCCAAATAAATTGAGCTTATTAGTTAAGGTTCCATGAGGAAGCTCACATTACAGTATATAATTGTGACTTGTGCTTCCAGTTGTGCAAACCTCTCCTCTATGAGATCCTGAGGGTTATTAATAGATTTTTCGTCCATGGCTAGGGTTTTATGACTTTCATCTTAATCGAATTGGATCCTATCCAACTCACTGTAATATACCCAAAGAAACATACTATGGTAACAATAATATGATTTGTAAACTTCCATAAATGTCCCAATCGCCAATTTCTCACAACAAATCTAGTAAAATATATTTGAAAATACAAAACATGTACTATGAGAGTTATTTTTTCCTTACATTTATGGATTCATTAATTATTAAGTTATGCTTATACATGCAACAGATAAAAGATTAAAAATAAATAATAGAGAAACAAAAATCTCAATCCACACTGAACACAAGATATGATTTGGGAAACACTCATGGGAGAAAACCTAGCTAGAAGGTGTGGTTACTCAACTCTCTCTTTCTTTGAGTAGAAATAGATGCATGTACAAAATAGTGAGACCTATGGCCTGTGGGATGATACAATTATCAAACCCTCTCTATGTTTTCTCTTTTTATCCACTCTCAACTACTTTTTTCATCTACAGAACAAAATTCACTTAAATAAAATGGAACCCTTTTTCCTCCTAATGACCCACTTATAACACAACTCAATAATCTATTAGTAGTTAAGTTTGACTCCTTCAATTCTTAACTACAATTACAATATTGAATATTATAGAATTTTCTTCATCAGTATCACATGGCTAACCCCTTTTTTGTGAATAATGGGGTTTGATGTAACATCCTTTGGAATCATGGTGTGTAAAATAGGAAGGTCAAATTCTGATCAACATAAATTTTGCATACAGACTTCGTTTGAGGTCTTTCTCACATCGTTGGAAAGGTATCTAAGTGTAGAAGATAATGAAGGGGTGCAATGATTAAGAGACAAAAGTTTACCAAAAAAAACACTATTTAAATTCCTCAAACTACTTTTGGAAAGTTTTAGACCCTAATTCACCAAACTAGAACTTACTAGTAAAAATGGTCTTGTGACTTGATTCCTCTATTGTTTCCACTATGAAAGTGTCAAAATGGATGAAAAAGAACATAATGATCCAATCCATATCAGAGACCTCATCTTCAGGTTGGGTTTTCTCCAGAGTAGTTTTCCCAAATCATATTGCAATATTATTATTATTATTTTGTCCTAGAGGAACCCGTCAGCCCACTTGACACATAGCTAGCAGTAAATCTCTAGGGGTCTAGAACATGTTCTCCTCTCCATAAACTGGGTCACAACTAGGAGGATTTGAATTTTGGATCCATAAATTTTCGTAGGACTCAAATTGCTTTGATCACCAATTGAGTGCGCTCCTGGGACGAGTGTGATTATATTTTATTATTCTCTATTTTTGGAATTTTATCTATTGCATGCATAGGTAGAAACTATTGGTTTAGTGGGTCCTGACCCAGGTTCAGAGTTAGTTTTTCCAAACAAATCCCCACAGTAATGGCCCTTTCGACATCAGTCCACAGAGCACAGACTGGAGTCTTACCTGAAGCAATATGGGGGGATGTTGGAACCAAGTTTCTGCACCTAGAGATTAGTGTAATGACGTCTTATGCCCTAAACCTGCCTTCATGCAAATCGATAAGCCCTTAGGGCTTATCGATATAACTACCCTTAATCAGCTCCTATACCTCCACGAATGTTCACGAATGTCTTTCGCGAACCCTAAACAGGCGAATCAACCACTTATGTGCCTCTGTGATTACTCCTAATCCCGTGTTTACCTAGATCGGCCTAAGCATTGAGAACTTTAACATGCAATAAGATATGCTTCCCGTAAACAGTTAATATTAAGTGTGTTCATATAACAACATCAATTACGTAAAGTCACGCATCAATACAGTATTACTTCATAACCCATCATTCATTACAGCATAAAAGTGTATTCATTCATAACAGAAGTAAATGGACAAAACACAGGAATTTATGGAATAATCTCTTTATTAATACTCTAGTTCTACTTACAGACTCAAGACTTCCCTGCGCACTAAGCCGCAGGGGTCTGCACACTTAGCGGCAAACTCTACTCTAGGCCTCTGCGGACACAGCTGCAGAGCCTCTCTTCTACTCTAAGACTTTTTCGCTCTTTTCTTTACTGACCCATTATATTCATCTTCATTATCGATACTACTTCTGCCTTAGACATCCTAAGACATATCTTTTTATACAATACCCTGGTCTGCGGACCATGGGTAGATCTTCAAAAGCCGACTCATCTTACATAAAAGAAGGGTAAAACCCTTTATGACACTTTACTATCTACGCACTCTACGACCACAACTTGTGGAGACTTTACATTATATACACCAAAACCTTGGCTTTTTGCCCCAAAACTAACCCTAGGTGACCCTGTACCAACAGAAACTAATAATTGATGAATATGGAATCTAAGGAAAATAATACTCACAGTATATATTTTAGTCTATCTTTATTAGATATGTTGTGATAAATTGTCCAATGGAATATCCTTAATAGTTTATGGATCACCATAACATAAAACCATATCAACAAAAAACATATCAATGATTGAATATATAGTGTTCATTATCCATTAATGACACTTTGAACCACCACAAAATCCTTCTAGAAAGAATCTTTGGCCTCTAAATGAGATATGCACACCATTGGGAATTTTTAGACACAATGGATGAGTCTTGATACATTTACCATGTTTGTGCATGAAAATAAAGGTCTTAGGAATTAAATAAAGTTTTTAATGCTCAAGATGACTACGTATCTAAACCATAATATTGGTCACTTGTTGGAACATTTGGTCTTTGATTGAGATGTGGATGGCATTATGAATTTTTGTACATTGAGGATGGGTGTTGGGATCTTGACCATGGTAAGGGAAGGAAATGCAAGACCTCAAGCCTTGTAAGATATTTTAAGAATTTAATCCACTAATGTGACCTTAAAGCACAATGTGTGCCCTATGAAAGGGATCTTTGACATTTAAGTGGATATGGGCACCTATAGGAAATTTTCTATACTAGAGATCGATCCCATGATCTTGATCATGGTCAAATGAGGACAAGAATGGTCATATAATCTAAATGAAGCTTCCAAGGCTCATGGGAGACTTCCTTTTGTCCCATGAGGAAGTGTCATTTAGCACATATGGCTCTTCTTGTCCTTACATGATCATGATCAAGTTCATAAGATCCTTATCTAGTATAGAAGTTCAACAAATTCTCATATCTACTTAAATGTCAAAAATCAATTTTAAAAAACCAATATTATGCTTTGAAACCATATTCATAAGCTAAATATATTTAAAATATTTTAGTGAAATCATATCCTCCCCTTACCATTATCAAAATCCGAAGGCGCATGCTTAGTAAACAAAGCCTCTTAAATAACATTCAAATGAAACAATATCCCTTTAAAAACCTTTTATAACAATTTAAAACTTATTCATAACTAAAAATATTACCAACTTTATTTACATCATAAAGGTTTTAAAACTTATTCATAACTAATAAATATTACAAACTTTATTTTCATCATAAAAACCTTTATGGGAGAGAAAATAATCAATATCTGAAAGCCTATCCACCTATACATTGGGTTTAAAACTTCTTAATTACATCACTCTCTCATCCCATCTAAAATATAAATTAGGATAAAAATATGATTTTACATTTACCCATGAAAAGAAGTGAATCGAAACCCGTCTCACCTAAAGAGGATCTCTCAGCTTATAAATTCGCATTATGGCATTTTTCGACAAGCGTACCTAACCGACCTGTGAATGGCTCAAGGGGAATTAACTAATGCCAAATATAGCATCAAATATAAAGTCACTCTAAAATCATCTATAAATTTAAATATTTTTATAAAAATAATGTTTCTATGGATTTGAATATTTTTATAAAAATAATGTTTCTGTATTTTATATTTTATATAACACTAATATAATACTAGTAAAATTTTATCAAGATTCTAGACTTTAAGATAAGTTTATATTCTTAAATTTTGTAGATTTTAAGGAATTCTATAATCTCATGGATGCAACGACAATCTGCCTCCAAACAGACCATTGGTTTATTTTTATATTTTAGATTCAATGGTTTAGAATTTATTTTTGTACGGCAGATTCAATGATCATGGTTGAAATTTTTGTACCGGCTATAATGTCTTTTTGTTGGAACTCTATGTTCTTTCATACTATTTTGGTAATTCTGCACAGAATGGATCAACTTTCTTAAGCTTATATGATGTATTTTTTGCCCATTATATATCTTATATAATATAATTCAGCTTTTTTCGTTCTGAAAAAAAAAGAAGCTAGTACATGTGATTGTTTTTTTGAGAGGAAAAAAACTCGGATTTTATTAAAGATAAAGCTAGTACATCTGCATTGTATTTTTATATAATTTGCAGAAATTGGTTCAATAAGTAGAGATTGTCATATATCTCAAAATTATAAAAAATATATGTATATATTTTTAAAAAAATATCAGTCATTCATAATATCTATTTTGTAATATGGATAAAAAGTTTCTAAGATTATCTATTTATGTATTTTTATCAAACATATATTTATGTTGTTTGAAAAATATTGAAAATATAAAAAAAAAAATAGAAATGACATGTTATTGTGATCGCAAGTGTGAGGGAAGGCAGGGTGAGCAGTCCCTCGTCCCATGTAGTATTGTCCACTGTGAATTTGAATTTCATGATAGTGTAGGGCTCTCTAATGCCATCCTTTGATAATTTGTCTACCTCCCTGTTGGCTTCTCTATAGATGTGTGGGAGATAGTGTATGTTGTGAGTGATCCCAATATGTGCTTGATCCTATTTATCCAACCCGATAGTGTGGGGGATCAAAATCTGAGTGTCCCATGACTCCATCTGTGAGAGATTTGGAATCACCATAGATATGTAGACAATTTAGTTTCTTTTGTTGTGCAAACTAGAGTAATCCCCATAAAGCAATTGCTTCAGCTCTTGTGTTGGTGCTTGTGCCTCCATTCCAATGAAGATTATATTGTGTGATTCTATTTATCCGAAGCATCATGCCACATCCACATCTGCCCAGTTGTCCAGCTCCATCAAAAACTCCAGTTGGGTGACTGATCAATGAAGGACTCTCTAAACTATTTGTTGGTATTAATGATTTGGGTTTCCAACATAAATCTTTGTGTAATATGTGATTGACATTATTTTACTTTTTAGTTTATTAAGAATTTATGTATGCATTGCATTACTATATATGGTTTACAATTTACAAAATAAAAAATTCAAACCTTCCCTTACTTTTTTGGCTTCATTTAATGGGTTGCTGAGGAAAACACAATGTTTACCATAGAAAATCAAATGGGAAATCTAGCTTTTAATGTTTATTCAAATTTTTCAATGATCTCTAGTTATTGTAACAACACCCTACATTGACCATTACTTTTGTTAAAAAATTATGTGATTGTGACTCTAGCATGGGAAAGCCACAATTGATTGAACATTGAATAACCATACCCTACCAAATTTAATGTTGGAACCAACCACAACTAAGGAAAGCCATTCCTTGACATATTTTGTAAAGTGAAACGATTAGAGCTGAATTGGACTTGTAGCTTCATTGATAGTTCATTAATTAAAGTATAAATCAAAATGGGTGGACCATTGTCATTCTCCCCTATCATAGATCGAGGAGACAACTATGGAGGAAAAGGCATTGAGAATCCAAGGCAGTGCACTCTCTCAAATGTGTGAAGGGATGCAGATGAATTCTACATATACAAACAATAACAATGAAATTAATGTTTGGTTGGTTCACTAAAGTTGGATCAAATATTTCATGCATATGGTGTTAACTATTATGATTCCAGTGTGTTGCTTAAGGATTGAAATTTAACCAATAAGTTATTTATGTATCTGTGAAATCACTTAGTGCCTACCAATTTTCTGTGAAACCACTTATCTACTGGGTTCTTTGTGTTTGTAATGAAATTCACGGGTCTTATTGTTGGCTTTGAAACCACTAAGTTCTTATTGTGTATGCTCAACCACTTAATGCTTTCCAATTTTCTATGAAATCATCTACATAGTGGATTCAATCCCTTGAAAACTAAGTAACACATCTATTTCCTTGAATTTGGGTGTACCCTATTTTTGAACCTCAGGGATTAAGTGGGTCAATGTGGTTCTTGTTGTAAAACTATTAAACCACAAAGACAATGAACACCATCTTCTGATTATTTGACCTATCCATTGGTTTGAATTACCCATGTGAAATCATTTCCAACAGACTCTGGATCAGGCTCGAGGGTGGTAAGTTGCAAGAAATATTGTAGTGTAGCTGACCTTTAGATGGGTGGAGAGTGGAAATCCCTTTAGTTTCCCACTAAATTAACATACTCAGATAAGTATCATGGTAATTTATATTGATTTATGAAAGTTTATTATTTCTATCATGATAGTAAGTTGATACCTTCTTGTATATGAACCTTGAATGAGTTCCCAAGAGAAATGTATATCCAAGGTTTGAAGCTACTCTGTGTATTTATGGTTACATGAATACTTAGTATAGTTAAATTCTATTGTAGAACTTAGAAATTTCTAACTAGGTCATATGTTGAGGATCACTTACATGTTTGGTTAGTGCTGAGAATGATTAGAATGCTTGATTTATGAAATTACTAATATGATTTAATGTTTATGCACACTTATACATATTTTTGTACACCCTAAGATTCGCTATCCAATTAGGACTATAATGTTAATGTATAAGCATGTAATAGGAATGTCTCCCTAATAGGGATTGGGAATTCGTATTTTCACTAGGAATTGTCTAAATTACAATAGACAGGCTTGATTGAATGTGTGTACTCATGAGTATTTTGGCCTTTGGAGCCATTTCTTTTCATCGCTTTTAATTTATGGTGAGAAAACTTAGTTAGTGCATTTGGACCCTTTTGGACACAACATAGTATCCCTCATGGTTTGAATTTAGTAATTGACCATTTCCTAAGGAAATTAATGTTTTTAGAAACAACACTGGTATTCTATAATGTCCTCGTAAATCTCCTTAAGTTTCCTTCTTTGTAAATCTCAGTAGAAAAATAGAAATATTCGGGGTTGGATGGACATTTTATGGATATGTATCTAGGTCGCCCAAGTTTTGAAGTACTCAAAATCATCTAGGACCATATGTAACCTTTAAATTTAATTTACATCTAGAGATTGTAGATAGGGCATATTTTTAATTGTATGCTTGGATGTATCCAATAATATGGGCATCTGAAAACTATAAAAATGGCGTAAGAAGGAGTTCCCTTAATTAAATTGTGATAATAAATATATATATTTATATATATTAGATATATATAATATATATATAATGAAATGAGAAAATGAATAAAGGTATGATGATGACATCCCATTTGAAAGGGAATTTTTGAGAACCATCACGAGAGGATAATTAATTTAAAATATTAAATGGGTGTAAGTGGTAAGTAAATAAAAACCAAAATGTACTATGTTTAGCTAATGTTGTGAATTTATTTAATGATTTTCATGTCACATGGAATGCTCATCGGGTAAGTTTTTCAAGAATGATCTGTTTTTGTTAACTACCACTCTTAGTGTGCATATGACATACATGGGCTTATGAGCCTCCTCATGTAAATGAATATTTGAAAATAATAGAGGTTGAAAGTTGACTCTAAAAATAACAACATATGGACATCATGCAACGTGTGCATGTGCAACACATGGTTGTAAAAAAAGATACATGGAAATGTATACTACTTGGAATGGGGATTGTCTAGGCTTGTAAAAGTGAGTAGCTAAGGGGGACCCTCAGAGGAAACCTTTTGACTAGTAGACTGCCTAGAATGGGGGTTTCCTGAGCCCTCAAAGGTGAATAGATAATGGAATCCCACACAAGAAAACCTTTAGATAAGTAGACTTCTTAGAATGGGGTTTACTGATCCTGGAAGTGTGAGTAACTATTGGGAGAAGAATACATACATGCTCACTAGGATGTGAGTACTGATGAACCCTCGTATTGCACCAAGAGTATTGCAACTCCCAAGGGCTCCTAAACTCAAATGATCAACCCAGGGTTCGTACAAACTTCGAGGTGATAGTGTTATATGCACAACATATAGGATTCCACTCATGCCACCCTCAGTTATGACGTTAGATCAAAAAGTGCTCAAAGACCCTTCCTCCTACTGAATTAGAATGAAATATTTATAAAAGGACAATGGGAAATTGCTTCTAGCTATGACAATAGAAATGCCATTGACTCAGCTTGTAAACACCTAACTACTCAATTCATGGAAGGACAAAGGCTAACCTACTTGCAAAAATAACGCTATGATATCTTGTAGAATTCATCAAATTACATCATCTACTTGTAGAAAGGAAACTAGTTTATCTTGCATGATTCATCAAACTACCAATAAAAATTGCATGTACCATCTACCTAGCTCATACCTTCTCATAAATCAATAACCTACTTTCATAATAAATAAACTAACTCTACTCTGTTTTTGTAGTGAAGAAGAGGAAGGTTTGGAGTGGCCTACGAGATTTCTCTAATTATGTTATCACATATGGGGGTCATTATGCATCTATGCTAAGTCAAAGTTCCAGTGGGGCTCAAAACTGATGAAGGAAAACACTGCTATAGGTTTTCTACAGGTGAATGCTACATGAGGCTTATAATGTTATAGGCAGGCTTGTAATGCTACATGAGGGCATCTGAGTAGTTTTCGAGGGTGAAAATGTTGGCTTGAGGGTATGGATAGTGTGATAGTAGTTGAAGAAAATGAAAGGAGGTTGGTTTGAGCCCCTATCCAAGCCCAGGACCTCTCAGAGGCCTGTCTTGCAATAGGATGAGTGCTCTTGGTGACTTAGGCTGAATAGCTTATAAAATAGGGTTTTTGGGATAGAGTTTGTGGGTGGAAGGAGAATATGAAAGAGCTCAGGATGGAAGTGGTGAAGGTGACCTTCCCTGCAGATCAATTGGCCCTACAATAAATCACATACATGCATCCATTTATCATTTACAAAATGAAATAACTTATGATGGAAAAGATGAGTTGAATTTAAATAACATCTAATTCATGTAATACCACTGATCTAATCACTAAATTAACTTCTAAACAACAAAAAGAAAATGAAAAACATGGCAATTAACACTAATCTATTTCCAAGAAATCATAAACACAATCTTTTTGGGTTGTGGTTGTGAATCCTTCCACTCATTCTCCCACAAGAAAGGTGATGTAGAGGCTGCAAGCACAAGATTTTATAGGTTAATTTCTACTGAAATGCAAGAAACTATGAACTTCTTGGAATCAAGAAGAAACATAATTACAAGAAGAGGGACCAAAGCCTCTAGGTTGGACCCAAACCCAAGGGTCTCAACCCTCGGAAACTAACTCATATGTAGCTTAAAATCCAACTTCTCATTATCAAAAGTGTAGGCCTAATACATTACATAAAAGTTGAAAATAACAATGTCAAGATTGGAGCTTAGTAGCTACGCCTAGTCGAACAAAAACTTTGAATCCTAATGATCTCTTCTTCTATTTTATTTATAAAAAAGGGAAGTTGAAGAAATTCCCTTGAAAGTAGGAATCATTCCCTCCTTGATCTTGAAAATGGTGGATCTTGTCCTTCTTGATCTTCAATTGAACTAGGAGTCACTTGACTAGCATTGAACTCGAACTAGTGAGAGGGGATATTGTGATCCCAAGTTGAGTTTAGGGAGTTAAGGAGGTGGAAAACCCCCTATATTCTCTCCTAGTTGTCTCCATTAAGCCCCTGCATAGTAATAGCCTAAACAATTCTTCATTTTCCTGCAATTAAACCACATTAGGCCACATACTATGACAAATACCTTTTACTCCCCTTACTAAGCATAACACAACGAAAAATGTGAATTAATGCAAGAGAATGATAGTTTTAGGGTTGGAGAATGACATATTAATCTTCAAAATGTACATATTGATGGACTCATCAAGTATGAGGGGGCTTATTTGGTAAAGATGGAGTTGGACGAAGCTAGAATAGTTCAATAAAGATGGAATTGGACCTTACCTGTGAATACAAAGGAATCATAATACAACTATAAAGATAAGCATCTGCTTCAAGAAATTTTAGTCAAAATTGTGGTTTGAGTTTATTTAAAATTTTATGATTAAATTCATAATAACTAGATACTTATGCTATAAGTGAATTGTTGAGCCAACTAGTAAATATATATGAGGCTAATCACAAGAAATATGAGAGCAATATCAACATGGTAATATTAGAGTGGTGTAGTGGAAGTGTAGTAGAGTTGAATACCTTAAGGACTAGATCATTGTGGTGACATTGGAACCCTAAGATATGCATTGATTGCCATGAGATAAGATGACAAATGTGTTACGTTTTTAGGGAAATCTAGAGCGATGCCTTGGATGTGAGACTCTGTCAAGAACCTTATTGTATGGGGAATACTTGCAAAGGAATGGATCGTTCAAGGGACCGAGGAGACAGAGAAGGGGATTCCCGAACTTGGAAGGTGTATGATTGCAAGGAATAGGGAACCTAAGTAAACCAATATTCAATGGGCCATGTGCATACTCATTGTGATCATAACTACATTGGGTGTGTCCCAAGAAGCAATGGACTAAATTTTTTTCCGAGTGAAAACATTGAAGATAATGAATGACCTGACTGGATATGACAATTTAAGACATGGAAACGTTGCTAATGTGAGAGATGGAGCTATAAAGATTAGTTATTGTTTTTGTTATCTGTTGTAGAACATTAAGGATGATACTCCTTTAAAGGGGCGGGGTTTGTAGTGTTGTCCACTGTGAATTTGAATTTCATGATTCTATAGGGCTCTCTAATGCCATCCTTTAACAATTTGTCTACCTCCCTGTTGGCTTCTTTATAGATGTGTGAGAGATAGTGTATGGTGTGAGTGATCCCAATATGTGCTTGATCCTCTTTATCCAACCTGATAGTCTGGGGGATCAAAATATGATTGTCTCATGATTCCATCTACGAGAGATTTGGAATCACCATAGATATGTAGACAATTTAGTTTATTTTGCTTTTCAAACCAGAGTAATCCCCATAAATCAATTTCTTCAACTCTTGTGTTGGTGCTTGTGCCTCCGTTCCAACGAAGATTATATTGTGTGATTTTGTCTATCCAAAGCATCGCACCACATCCACATCTGCCCAGTTGTGCATCTCCATCAAAATATCCAGTTGGGTGACTGATCAATGAAGGACTCAATTTATGGGAAAGATTAGTGTGTAAATAGTCTCCTGTGTGATAGCATAAATCCATGTTATTACCTTGTGAAAAATCCAACTGATGTTGTATTGCTTTCCTTCAAACAATTGATGGTTGCACGCCCTCCAAATTTCCCAAATGATATATAGCGGTAGCTCCCTATAATTTTTTATAACTGTGTTCTAATTAGTTATGCAATCTTCAAGGTTGTGAGTTCTCCTGTATGGGATCTTGAGAGCAGATGATATGCATTCCCAAATCATATTGGTGATTGGACATGTAAAGAATAAGTGATTGTTAGATTCAGACGATGCCCTGCAGAATATACAGTAACTCAGACCCGAGTGGCCCCTTTTCAGCAGGTTGGCCCTTTTAAGGATCTTGTTCCTCCACACTAGCCATGAGAATAAGATCATTTTGATGAAAACCTACCATTTCCAGATTTTGAAAAACCATGACAATTCTTGTAGATTATATAATTGTGTCGATAATGATTTATATATTTCCTCCATGATAGGCGCTTTCTTGTCTTATACACCTTATTATTGTTAATTGATCATCCTGAAATCTAAAAATTGAATTTAAGAATGCAATGCTTTGAATTAATTACAAAACTTGTACTTCCTATCCAACTTACAAGAAGCATTTTTCTTATAAATTTAGTAAAAATTGATGCTATATATGATTACATCCACCAGTGCGATAGCCGATAAAGACTCTATCATTTTAATTAAAAATAAAGTAATATTTTAATTACAATTATATATATAGTTGTTCCATATAAATTATAATGAAAGACACCATAAATTATTCCTAGAAATTTGTTTTTTATTGAATAAAAATAATTAATAATAATTAACAATTAATTATTTTATTATTAACCTTTTTTTTAATTTGCACTTGGATTTTATATCACTAAAAATATCTCAATATTAATTTTCATTTTATTTAAGGAGAATTAGATTTTTATATTAATAAAAGTATGCATTATGAACTTGTTAAATACATTGAAAAATATCTCACTATTAATTTTCCTTTTATTTAAGGAGAGTGAGAGTTTTATATCAATAAAAGTATGCATTATGAACTTATTAAGTACATCAAAAGAAGGTTGTTCCAACTAATCTTTTGAAAAACATGACCATCTATAGAGTATCCACTACATCAATTTTTTTGGTTTTTATGATATCTAGTTATTATGTCTTTGAGAGTATATATGGTAGAAAAATTTTACAAAATGTACCAAACATATCATATTGTTAGTGATACCTAAGATATTAAGTCATTGAGAGTATATATTGTAGAAATATTCAAAAAAATTACAAAATTTGCAAAACCTATTAATTGATAGTGGAAGGCATGTCACTCCCAAATCTTGAATTCTCAAACTAGTGATGAAGTGGAGCATTTCAATTTGGAAGTTCTTGTGCACTCGAGTTATTGGAAGAAGAGTGCTCAAGAGGAGTATAGCTGATGGCGAGATGCAATTCTTCAATTTGCTGATAGAGACTTTACACTTCATCTTTGGTTCTTTGCATAATGGTTTGATGTTCATTTAGTAGTTCCATGGATGTCATCATGTTTGAAATCATCTAGTTAAACTATTTTTGTGAATTGAAGGTCTCTACCTAAAGATAGAATATCCTTTCCATTAAATGCCTATGTTCCTCATTGGGGGAGTGCATCCTATTGACTTCACTCTCGTAGATCCGTCTCATAAATTTGACTAAGTGAAGAATTTTTTTTGGTTATGTATACTTGCAACTTGAAAGGAGTCCACCACCTTGGCGAGAGGGGAGCTGCGGTGCGAGCACAATCTTAGGACCATAATAAAATAAAATGACCATTATTACCAATAAGTCTTGGTTTAATGAATTGGGGTTTGAAACCTTGCAAAAGTAGTTTGAGTCAGTAAATGACATTTTCGGGGGATAATTTTCTTTCTTCCAGTATTGCAACCCCTCATGGAATTCTACACTAAGATACCTTTCCAACAACATAAGAAAGACCTCTAATGGAGTTTGTATGAAAGCTTATGTCACCTAGAAGTTGACCTTCCCATTATTTCCACCATGATTCGAGAGAATGTCATCTCAACCCTCATTATTCATAGAAAAGGAGCTATTCACACGGTCATGATGAAGAATACTCTAAAATATTCAATATTGTTTGCACTGAGAGGCACTCTATAACCCTGTATGGCAGAGATGTTGTCATGTAATGTTACATTAAAGGAAATAAAACAGTAACTGCATTAAAAAATTAAGAAATGTTAATAACAAAAAATATTTCAATTGAACATAAATACTCATTAAAAAATAAAATTCAATGTCGTCCATAAAAAAATACTTCAATGTCAATTGGAAATAACATAATTACACCAACTTTATATATACAGAGATAAATTAATTAGTAATAAAAAAATCTAATTTCATCCATAAGTGCTTTCTCATTTTTAATATGTGGGGTATATGTAATTCCTTTACTAATCAACATGGAGATTACACATGACATCTAAATAAAATAATATTTGATATTATAACCTATTATGGAGGAGATGTGAAATTCATTCCATCCTCAACATAGAGTTGACATTAGTGTTTAAATAAATATTAACAAAAAAAACCATGTCAATTTTATGTATAGAGAGAGAACGAAATTAAATGTAAAAATTCCTCATATTTTTACTTTTACATTTGAGCTAGCTGTGTAATTTCTCCATTATTAAATATAAATATTTTAAATAAAATATTTAATTATCCCTATTAACTAGTATTTCAATATCAACTTCACACATACATAAAATATTTCAATGCCCACCTCCAATTCTTAATATGGAGTTGACATGTAGTATTTTACAATAATTCTAATAACAACAAAGAAAGTGTGTGTGTGAGAGAGAGATTTTCTATTACATGCTTTATAATTCCCAATATGAGGGAGACTCTGCTTATAAATATTGCAATGCCTACTATGTATAAATTAATTAAAAATAAATAAATTCTAATGGTTAAAATATTTTATTGGGTGTGTTACTCAAATGAAAGAAATGTGAATTCCTTTTATGCTCAGCAAAGAGTTGAAATTTTATAAAATTATATATTATATAAGATTATATATATATATATATTATTATATATATATATAATATATATATATATATATAATATATATATATATATATTAGCTTGGATCTATCAAGCATAGAGAGGGATTAAAGCTCTAGAGGTGCAATATTTTTGGTTGTGAAGAGATTTGATCCCTCTTGGTGCTTGGTAGATCTTAGCTAAGATAGATCTATGCTGGTAACTCTAGTTAAACGTTGATCGAGTCAAACTTAACCACTAGCAGGGTATCATATTGTGTTATAACCAGGCCACCAAGGCGAAAAGGGGTTTCATTCTATTTTAGTGTATTTTGTTCTATAGATGAAAATAGTAGCTGAGAGTGAATAAAAAGAGAGAGAAAAGAGAGAGGGTTTGTGCGTTGTAGCAACAACATGGTCCACTAGTCTCACTCCTTTGTACTTGCATCCATTTCCATTCAGAGAAAGAGAGAATAGAGTAACCACATATTCGGCTAGGTTTTCTCTCGTAAGTGTTTCCCAAATCATATCTTATGTTTATTGTGGTTTGTGAATTTTATTTCATTGTTCTCTATTTTTTGTCTTTTATCTATTGCATGCATAAGGATAACATAATAATCAATGAATCTAGAATTCTAAAGAGAAATCAACCTTCATAGTGTAGGTTCTAGATTTTCAAATACATTTTAGTAGATCTATTGTGAATAACTATCTAGTGGAATATCCATTGCAACTTACAAATCTACAACTCTACTCCCTCTTTCTCTAAAATCAAAATAATGCAAGTACAAAATGAGACGACACTCTCTAGGGGATTACTTGAGGTTTGTGGCTTGATGGGATTCTACAAAAACTAAACTTCCTTCCTATTATGCTCTTACTCCCACTCCCAAGTTGTTATGTTCTATTATGGAAAAAGATACAATTGAAAAATAATGGAACCCATTTTCCTCCTTGTGAACCAAATATAACATAACCTGGTATCCATTCAGGGGTTAGGTTAGGTTCCTTCTACTCTCAGCTAGAGTTAAAACTTTGATTCTTCTAAAGTCCTCTTCATAACTTTCATGTGGCTAGCCCCCTTGGCATGAGTAACAAGGCCAGATGTGGCATCATCTTGAACCATGTTGTCCCATCATAATAGGTCAAACTTTGGGAGGCATAACTTTTTCATACAAACTTTGATGAATGGGATGGAAAGGTATTTGAGTGTTGAATAGTGACATGGGGTTAGACGCTTAGGCAAGAAAAATTTACACCCAAAAAAGTCATTTGAGACCTCAAAAAGTTTCAGATCCTAACTCTCCAAAATGGGTTTCGTTGATAAATAAGATTTTATCAATTGATTCCTCCATTTTTTCCATCTGAAATGCTCAATATGGATGAAAATAATATAGTGATCCAATCCACAACATCTAATGGTTTTATAGCACATGTTTTTATAATTCATGGTAACGTAATTCTAGTTAAATAACTACGATTGTATTTTAATTCAAGATAAATATATTATGATTTTTCTGGATATTGTTGCATCATATATATTATATTGCAAACAATGAAGTTGATCGATGATAAAATTATAGGTATGGCTCTAAACTATTTGTTGGTATTAATGATTTGGGTTTCCAACATAAATATTTGTGTAATATGTGTTTGACATTATTTTACTTTTTAGTTTATTAAGAATCTATGTATGCATTGAATTAATATATATGGTTTACAATTTACAAAATAAAAAATTCAAACCTTCCCCTACCTTTTTGGCTTCATTTAATGGGTTGTTGAGGAAGACACAATGTTTACCATAGACAATCAAATGGGAAATCTAGCTTTTAATGTTTATTCAAAATTTTCAATGATCTCTAGTTATTGTAACAACACCCTACATTGACCATTAATTTTGTAAAAACATTATGTGATTGTGACTCTAGCATAGGAAAGCCACAATTGATTGAACATTGAATAACCATACCCTACCAAATTTAATGTTGGAACCAACCACAACTCATGAAAGCCATTCCTTGACATATTTTGTAAAGTGAAATGATTAGAGCTGAATTGGACTTGTAGCTTCATTGATAGCTCATTAATTATAGCATAAATCGAAATGGGTGGGTCGTTGTAATTCTCCCCTATCACAGATCGAGGAGACAACTATGGAGGAAAAGACATTGAGGATCTAAGGTAGTGCACTCTCTCAAATGTGTGAAGGGGTATGAATGAATTATACATATACAAACAATAACAATGAAATTAATGTTTGGTTGGTTCACTAAAGTTGGATCAAAGATTTCACGCATCTAGTGTTAACTATTATGATTCCAGTGTGTTGCTTAACGATTGAAATTTAACCAATAAGTTATTTATGTATCTGTGAAATCACTTAATGCCTACCAATTTTCTGTGAAACCACTTATCTACTGGGTTCTTTGTCTTTGTAATGAAATTCATGGGTCTTATTGTTGGCTTTGAAACCACTACGTTCTTATTGTGTATGTTCAACCACTTAATTCTTTCCAATTTTCTATGAAATCATCTACATAGTGGATTCAATCCCTTGAAAACTAAGTAACACGTATATTTCCTTGAATTTGGGTGTACCCTATTTTTGAACCTCAACGATTAAGTGGGTCAATGTGGTTCTTGTTGTAAAACTATTAAACCACGAAGACAATGAAAACCATCTTCTGATTATTTGACCTATCCATTGGTTTAAATTACCCATGTGAAAACATTTCCAACAGACTCTGGATCAGGCTCGAGGGTGGTCAGTTGCAAGAAATAGTGTAGTGTAGCTGACCTTTAGATGGGTGGAGAGTGGAAATCCCTTTAGTTTCCCACTAAATTAACATACTCAGATAAGTATCATGGTAATGTATATTGATTTATGAATGTTTATTATTTCTATCATGATAGTAAGCTGATACCTGCTTGTATAGGAATCTTGAATGAGTTCTCAAGAGAAATGTATATCCAAGGTTTGGAGCTACTATGTGTATTTATGGTTACATGAATATTTAGTATGGTTAAATTCTATTGTAGAACTTAGAAATTTCTAACTAGGTCATATGTTGAGGATCACTTACATGTTTGGTTAGTGCTGAGAATTATTAGAATGCTTGATTTGTGAAATTACTAATATGTTTTAATGTTTACGCACACTTATACATATTTTTGTACACTCTAAGATTCACTGTTCAATTGGGACTATAATGTTAATATATAAGCATGTAATAGGAATGTCTCCCTAATAGGGATTTGGAATTCCTATTTTCACTAGGAATTGTCTAAATTACAATAGACATGCTTGATTAAATGTCTGTACTTGTGAGTATTTTGGCCTTTGGAGCCAGTTCTTTTCATCGCTTAAAATTTATGGTGAGTAAATTTTGTTAGTGCATTTGGACCCTTTTGGACACAACATAGTATCCCTCATGGTTTGAATTTAGTAATTGACAATTTCCTAAGGAAATTAATGTTTTTAGAAACAACATTGCTTTTCTATAATGTCCTGGTAAATCTCCTTAAGTTTCCTTCTTTGTAAATCTTAGTAGAAATCTAGAAATATTCGGGGTTGGATGGACATTTTATGGATATGTATCTAGGTTGCCCAAGTTTCGAAGTACTCAAAATCATCCAAGACCATATGTAACCTTTAAATTTAATTTACATCTAGAGATTGTAGATAGGGCATATTTTTAATTGTATGCTTGGATGTATCCAATAATCTGGGCATCTTGACAACTATAAAAATGGCGTAAGAAGAGAGTTCCCTTAACTAAAATTGTGCTTTATATATATATATATATATATTATATATATATATATATATATATATGAAAAATGAGAAAATGAGATAAAGGTATGATGATGACATCCCATTTGAAAGGGAATTTTTGAGAACCATCATAGTAGGAGGATAATTAATTTAAAATATTAAAACGGTGTAAGTGGTAAGTAAATAAAAACCAAAACGTTCTATATTTAGCTAATGTTGTGAATTTATTTAATGATTTTCATGTCACGTGGAATGCTCATCATGTAAGTTTTGCAAGAATGATATGTTATTGTTAACTACCACTCTTAGTGTGCATATGATATGACATACATGGGCTTATGAGCCTCCTCTTGTAAACGAATATTTGAAAATAATATAGGTTGAAATTTGACTCTAAAAATAACAACATATTAACATCATAGAATATGCGCATGTGAAACACATGGTTGTAAAAAATGATACATGGACATGTATACTATTGTCTATGCTTGTAAAAGTGAGTAGCTAAGGGGGACTCTCGGAGGAAACCTTTGGACTAATAGACTGCCTAGAATGGGGGTTTCCTGAGCCCTCAAAGGTGAATAGATAATGGGATGCCACACAAGAAAACCTTTAGATAAGCAGACTTCTTAGAATGGGTTTTCCTGGTCCTGGAAATGTGAGTAACTACTGGGAGAAGAAATACATCCATTCTCACTAGGATGTGAGTATCGGTGAGCCCTGGTATTGTGCCAAGAATGTTACAACTCCCAAGGGCTCCTAAACTCAAATGATCAACCCAGGGTTCATACAAACTTCGAGGTGATAGTGCTATATGAACAACATATAGGATTTCACTCATGCCACCCTCAATTATGACATTAGATCAAAAAGTGCTCAAAGACCCTTCCTCCTACTGAATTAGAATGAAAGGTTTATAAAAGGACAATTAGAAATTGCTTCTAGCTATGAAAGTAGAAATGCCATTGACTCAACTTGTAAAAACCTAACTACTCAATTCACGAAAGGACAAAGGCTAACCTACTTGCAGAAATAAAGCTATGTTATCTTGTAGAATTCATCAAATTACATCATCTACTTGCAGAAAGGAAACTAGTTTATCTTGTGTTATGCCCCTATAACAATAGGTGTCATATATCATGATTGACTTGGCCTAGTTCTGAAATATGTTCATACCTTTACTTGTTGTCAAGGTTTTCCATATTTGTAAAAAAATAAAAAATAAAATCAAAATATTAAAAAATGTAAAGAGGGTATACCCTAAAAGAAGAATCAAAGGGTAAAAAGAATAAATAAAAGGTCAAAAAATGAAAGAAAATGAACCCCAACAAAAAGAAAAGACTAGGAAAGTGTGCAAGACCAAATGGGACTACTATTTTACTTTGTACAATAAAGATTGTGTGCAACTTGTTACTCATGCCACAATCCATGGTAACCAAATAGCCTAATCTTGGTTATTCCATGTTTTCAATTTCATGTTTTAGATATAGAGAATAAAGATCTGACCAAACAGTTTAATCTTAGCAGATAAGTAGATAGGTAGAGTGAATAAAATGAGCTCAACAATTTAATCTAAGCCCTTGGATGTAATAAGTGTAGACTTAGATAGGAATTCATATGTAAAAGAAAATAAAGTTTGAAAGGGTTTGCCAGTCTAAGTGCACCCTAATAAAGAAGTGAAAATGCTAGGATAAAGTAGGTAGGGTAAGTAGATGATGGTTTCATGAAATGGTTAAGTAAAATGCATAAATCTTTTACTTTCACCACTAAGAAAGGCATGTACCACATGGAAAGGCACATCAACATTCAAAGTCAAAATAATTAACTTGCCTACTCATTCCCCTAAAATCTTCACTAATTCCCGAAGTGCTAAAGGTAATTGCCAAAGTTAGAGGGGCTCAAAGCATTTCTCTGACTTTTGGAGGGACTGGACCCTCGGCTCAATAATTGGAAATGCCTTAAGTACTTAAGTCTCTTTCATCAACATTACCCCCCCCCATAAGATCACTCATTCCTTTGATAAAACTCTTCCTAAGTAAAATCCTATTTTACTTAGGGAAATTGAAATAAATCTTCATAAAAACCCTTTTATACACTTTAGCCTAAATCAATATGTTATATGATGAAATACTTTCAGAAAACATTGAACTTAGTGCTTTGCCATTCATTTGGTCGTATTAACCATGAATGTTTTATTATATAATTCCCAAATAAAAGAAAATTACCCACGCCTGTATTATTATATTATGCAAAGCCCCAAATTATTACATATCCTGCCCCGATGGTTAAGTATAATCGTAAAACAAATAATAAATGGGATTAATTAACTAATCTGTTGTTGATTAAGAACCCGAACCCGCCACCATTTAATGAGGATTAATTTAGTTATCCAGACTAATTAATAACTCTCCCAACCAATCAAATCGCCCCCGATATGATTAACTCCTTCAATTAATATCAAGCCTGCCCCTGTTATCCATCAGTCATGTCATTGCCCCAACCACCGTCTGATTGGATCCTTCAGATCCGACGGCCTTTGCTCATATCGCATAGGCCTTTTGGTCGACCTTTAGCGCGTGATGTGAGCAGTTTCATGAACAGTGCCGATGCTACGTGTCGAAAGATGTATGGAATCACACTGCTCCCCCCAAATACCACTTAACCTCCAAAAGCGGTGCGATGAAACCCGCTTACCGCCTCTTGCTAACGAAAAAACGTTAAGTCACCTCCCCGCTGACGCCACTTGTCCGTATCACGAAACTCGCCAAAAACATCAACTTTGCATAAAAAACAAAGTGAATCTATTTTTTGTTCTTATTCAAAAAAATCATGCATGCAACCAAAACGTGAATTGGACCAACTCGTACTCCAACCGTCAACTACCCCGAAAATTGCAGTCTGACGCCGCTCCAGTCCACCATTTGCACCCCGTGAACTAGTACTCCATTTCCAATCACTCCATAAATATGTATTTACCAGTTTCCTTCCAGAAACCCTGCAAATACTTAATTTCCTCTATGATTACGTTGAAAACCCCAAAATTCAGTGTAATTCAATTGCGGAACTTAAAATTAAAGACTCCCAGGACCCTTTGTTTTCACCAACTTTACTCAAAACCCCATTTCCATCTCTGAATCCATAAGAACCAGAAATGGAAACCCCTGTGGCCCTCAACGTAGTTCCAATTACCACTCCTCACCGGGATTTGGACTACCTTCCCTTAGTTGATAGGGACTTCCAAATCAAAGACCTCACATTTGACGATTCCCCTTTGAGACTGCATTGTAAATATCGGGATTTTTACCTCAATAATGTTGACAATATTGGTCTATGGGAATCAAATCTCCCAAAGTACCAATTCCCTTCTGTGCACATTTTCCCAGACATTTTCCATCAATTCCATGCCAATTACAACCCCAATCTCAGAAATGTAATGTCCCCTGACTAGCAAATTCTTTTTACCATTACAACAGACTCCATCAATGAAATGTTGCAGTTGCAACCTAGTAAGAACCTTACCCCTCTGTCTATCATTTATTTACTTGACAAATATTCCAAACTATCCAGCTCAAAGATCGCCAGAGTCTGCGAAATGTTCATGTTAGAGCAATACATTTCAGAAAACCCTCCACCCTACATGACAAGTGCTTTTACAAGCTTAGGGAGGGATATTATCACCATGATTGCCTGTATTCTTGGTTTCACAACCATTGAATATGTAGATGAAATGACCTTTGCTTATATGACTGTCTTCACCCCTGGCCAGCCTCCTGCTGCCAAGTATGAATATGCTACATTCATAGCTGAGAAAATCCATGATTAGTTCATGAGACAGTAAAATGAGAGGGTGTTCAAGTATTCTACAGTCTTGTATCACCTCTTCCTGTATTACCAAACAGACAAATTCCCATTCTCTGTGAATAAGCTTGATACCAGAGGTAATCCCAGATCAGTCATTTTATGGACTTCCATCTTCCACTACTCATACACTTCTCCCTATTCATACTATGAATTCATAGATCAATTTGTCTATCCTGTAACCACCATGCTGACAAGACATTCTCCCCCAAGAATCAGTGATGATATCAAGAGAATCCTGCAAATATCAAATTAGTACAAGATAGGTGACTAGTACTTGTACCAGAATCACACTGAGATCCGAATCTATGGTTGTGAGCTCCCTCCTTTCAAGCTGCCTAAATATGTCCCTATGAGATTGTTTGCCTTGGAATATTACAGGCAAATGATAAACTCTGACCAAATTCATTTCACCAAGGCAAAGAAAAAAGCCCAATTGAGGATCAAAGACCACTTAGGCCCATTTGTGTGCAACAATAGAGAAGCAGGGAAAACAACAAAAGAAATCATAGAAACAACAATGAAACTAAAGAAAAGCTTTGCTTGGACATATGATCCTCACAGTTTCGTTTGTGACAGGAGAATGAAACATAAATTGTCACCCTATATCCATCACAGAGTCCCTGAAATAGAACAATATGCAAATTTGAATGAATGGAGGGAAGGGACTTTGATAGAACAGGATAGTGATCAAGTTGAGGTTGACAATGTGATGGAAGATTTGGAGAAGAGACTTGACCTGGACTCTTTTGAATAGGTGGCAGCAGATTCTTCCCAAAGCCCAACCCAGGAAACCAGTGCTCCCACAGCAGAGCCTTCGCAGAGGGAAACTTAGGAACCAAGTTCATCAACATCAGAACAACCAGAAACAACAGAACAACCAAAGAAATTAGAGCATCCTGAGCTATTAGTAGAGTTAGATCCACCACAACCAAATCTAACTCAAACCAACATGGGAAATCCCCCAGTAGTGCAGACTCCTCTGAATGAGGAAAAGAAATTGAAAAGAGATAGGGAAGTAGCTACCCCTTCTAGTAGACCTACAGATCAAACCTTTGCTAAGAGGCAAAGGTTGAATCCTTATCCAGAGGAAGAGTTCATTGGAGAAACTACAGAGAGCATGAGAAAGGAAGGAATAGATAGTTTACACACAGGTGGGACACTATCACGTTCACAAAGGAAAGAACTAGAAAGGCAACAGAGCATAGAAGTTTCATCCCTGAGGTCTTCTTCTGAGAAGGTTATAGACATAAAGGGAAAATTTAAAGAAATTAAGACAAAGAATGAGCAGCTGAAGGCCCAAGCCTATGCTTAGTATTTAAAGATGGCCCCTACAAATCAAATCATATTGATGTTAGCCTTTGACATCAAAGAGGGCAAAATGCAAATGAGCTTTCTAAAGCCCACAATGCTGCAGCCAAAATCTTTGGAAAATTATCTCAAGACTGACTTTGAAGTCATGGCTAAAGACATCCACCCCATAGACCAGATAGAACTGCACAAACAAACAGGGGAGATGGTCTATTCTACACTGACTAGCAAGGCAATGATGGCACATAGGTTGCAAAATTCACTGAGCAACACTACTGCCCAATTGCAACTAGAAAAAGCCTCCTCACAAGCAAAAGACAACAGGATCAAATCATTGGAGGAGTTGATTATTGAGTTAGGCCATAACCCAAAGGATTTCAAGGCAGGAGAGAGCCTAATAAAGAAAAAGAATGAAGATATAACTGCACTGAGAAAGCAGTTGAAATTGCCACCACTCATTCACTCTCAGACTATTGAAGTGATTGAGAAAAAAAATGAAGAAGAGCTTATGGACTTGGTCCTTAAGCTAAATGAGCAACTAAAAGAGACAGAGCAGGAATTGGAGAAAACACTATAGTCAAGGCAGAGTGAGTTGACCACACAACCTCAAAATGTAGTACCAGTGGTTTCAACAACAGTCCCTTCCACATTGGCATCAACTTTAGCACTGAATATTCCTTTGGCAACAGCTGCACCCATAGAAGAAACAGGTACATCACAGACAAGTACACCAACACAGAGTATAGAGGACTTGATTAAGTCCATGGAGGAGATGAAACTCCAAATCATAGAATTGCAGAAAGTGAAAGACAAGTTCACTACTTTGGAGTAGAAATATGATATATCAAAAATCAATTATGCAGAAGAGACAAGGAAAAACAAAGGCTTAACCCAATAGATTGAAGCACTGGAGAAAGACCTTACATTTGAAAAGCCTTTGACAGACATTAGGAAGATATTGTGGACCAATATCATTGATTCCATCAATGATATTTGGTCATCCATTCAAATTATTTTGAACAAATTGATTTAGTTAAACCTGCTCTTGGAGAAGTTTAAAGGACTAGGGAGGAATTGGGTAGAAAGCCTGAAGAGGCAATCTAGTTAATCAATTTTCTAAACAGTAGAAACAGGCAACAATTAGAACAATTAAACATTGAGGATAACACTGCTACCATGTTAGGCCCCTATACTACTAGTGTAACCACTTATTGTTATTAGTACAACCCACTTATTATATTGATGTACCCATGTAGTGCCCATATTGTTACTATTGTACCCCATAGAAGCCCTCTATTGTTATTATTGTGCCCTTACATTATTATTTTTATGTCGGCTCTAATTATGTTATGACCCCTTAGACTCCTATATATAGAAAGGAGGTCTTTTCATTTGTATCATCCAAGAATTGTTCATTTATGTAATGTAAAGGAGTTTTCCCCCTCAAAGAGGCTAATTATAAGGCGTTGATCTATATTTTCTATCTTTTATTGAGTTGGTTTCATAACATACCATCCTCGAAATAAAGAAAGTGTTGACCAAAAGGAATATAATGCAAGGCCTGGAATGCAGATGTCTAAGCATGCAGGAAGATATTGATGAGTTCATGAGGAAATTTGGCATCTTACAAAGTAAAGGACTCCCAAGTCCTTTAGTCATCAATGACAAGCTAACGGTTCAAATAGACTACATCAACAAGTTGCATCAGCAATCTGACAGTCAGGCCAGTTCATCTGCAGTCAAGGCATTTCCCACAGGGAAAGTTCTCTATGATGGTTTGGAGAACCTTTTTTACATTGAACATGAAGTGAAGCACCTATTCCCGGTACAACCTAGTTTTGTGAAATATACTGAAGCAGATGAAATCTATAGGAAGCTAACAAGAACAAGAATACCAAAAGATGATTGGTGGTCTAGCATGACTGACATCCTGTAAATTACCATGACTTAAGTGAGGTAAAAAGAAATAATTACCACAATAAATTTTGGTAAAAAGGGTGAACAATGGTGAACAGGTAAAGAGTATCAGATACAGGTGAAAGAGTATCAGTGAAAAGATAAAATCAGATGTCCATCATAGAGTTACTAAGCATGACAGCAAGATGCACATTCATAGGACCTATCTCCAGCTCCTTCAACAAAAACAGGGACAACAACAATCAGTTCACATTCTATTTCTACATTCGAGACCATCTGTCTCTATATTCATGTAAAAGATATTTAGTTTTCCTAGAATATATTTTATTTTGATGTAAACAACTGTATAAATACTTCCTCATTCGAAGAATTGAGGGTGGATTCTTAGACATTTCTATAGAAAATGTACTTTTGGAATTGAAGTGCTGTTGAACAACTTTTGTATGGTTGGCTAGAACAAAGTAATAAAGCAAAGGACTTTTACAGGATACCTGTGTCAAACGAGAAACAAATAAGTATTATATATCTTGTGTTTTTATAGTTTTTTTCTGGTTTAATCAATATTCATATGTGTTTCATATCTGAATGATAAACGAAAAGTTATATTTCAGAAAGAGCTTTACTGCATTCTGTCTTCAAATCATTTATTTTTCTTAATGTTTTCTTCTAGACTATTATAGGTAGGGAATTCTTAAGTGCTCCCTGCTTTCATAGTTTATCATTGTGACCATTTAACAAAGAATACTTAATTGCTTTTTGTTAATGAGCACCCCCTTTTCATCATCTTGAACCCTGTTGAAGGATTCTCAGTTGCCCTTCCTCCTTGTTCAAGACCATTTCACTCATTTGAAGCTACCATTTGTCTTTTGTTTAGCTATCTTGCCCGGTGAAACTCTCGTTTGTTAAATCAACCTGACCCAGTTAAGCCATCATCTAGTTGACTCCATAGCCCAATGGCCTGAAATACCTTGTTCTATTCATCTGCTCCCGAATTCCACCACCAAACAAAATCACAACCCCCCAAGCTGTCATAACTAGCCTAATACCCCAAAAAACAAAGCTAAAACTTAAAGAGAGAGCCCTCTCTGAGTATAGGTTGGCTAAAACCTATAATTAAAAGATTGGTTTGTGGTTACCTCATACCCCTTTCCTTCTTCTAACAACTTCAAGGAAAATCTAAGTGATAACATCTTGCATGATTCATCAAACTACCAATCAAAATTGTATGTACCATCTACCTGGCTCATAATTTCTCATAAATCAATAACCTACTTGCATAATAAATAAACTAACTCTACTATGTTTTTGTAGTGAAGAAGAGGAAGGTTTGGAGTGGCCTACGAGATTTCCCTGATCATGTTATCACATATGGGGGTCATTATGCATCTATGCTAAGTCAAAGTTCCAGTGGGGCTCAAAACTGATGAAGGAAAAGGCTGCTACAGGTTTTCTACAGGTGAATGCTACATGAGGTGTATAATTCTATAGGCAAGCCTGTAATGCTACAGGAGGGCACCCGAATAGTTTTTGAGGCTGAAAATGTTGGCTTGAGGGTATGAATAGTGTGATAGTAGTTGAAGAAAATGAAAGGAGGTTGGTTTGAGCCCCTATCCAAGCTCAGGACCTCTCGAAGGCCTGTCTTGCAATAGGATGAGTGCTCTTGATGACCTAGTTAGAATAACTTATAAAATAAGGTTTTTGGGATAGAGTTTGGGGGTGGAAGGAGAATATGAAAGAGCTCAGGATGGAAGTGGTGAAGGTGACCTTCCCTGCAGATCAATCAACCCTACAACCAATTACAGACATGCATCCATTTATCATTTACAAAATGAAATAACTTATGATGGAAAAGATGAGTTAAATTTAAATAACATCTAATTCATGCAATACCACTGATCTAATCACTAAATTAACTTCTAAAAAACATAAATAAAATGAAAAATATGACAATTAACACTAATATATTTCCAAGAAATCATAAACACAATCTTTTTGGGTTGTGGTTGTGAATCCTTCCACTCATTCTCCCACAAGAAAGGTGATGTAGAGGCTGCAAGAACAAGATTTTGTAGGTTAATTTCTACTAAACTATAAGAAAATATGAACTGCTTGGAATCAAGAAGAAACATAAGTACAAGAAGAGGGAGCAAATCCTCTAGGTTGGACCCAAACCCAAGGGTCTCAACCCTCTAAAACTAACTCAGATGTAGCTTAAAATCCAACTTCTCATTATCAAAAAGTGTAGGCCTAATACATCACATAAAAGTTGAAAATAACAATGTCAAGATTGGAGCTCAGTAGCTACACCTAGTTGAATAAACACTTTGAATCCTATTGATCTCTTCTTCTAGTTTATTTATAAAAAAGGGAAGTTGAAGCAATTCCCTTGGAAGTAGGAATGATTCCCTCCTTGATCTCGAAAATGGTGGATCTTGTCCTTCTTGATCTTCACTTGGACTAGGAGTCACTCGACTAGCATTTAACTTGAACTGGTGAGAGGGGATATGGTGATCCCAAGCCGAGTTTAGGGAGTTAAGGAGGTGGACAAACCCCCTAGATTTTCTCCTAGTTGTCTCCATTAAGCCCCTACATATTAATAGCCTAAACAATTCTTCATTTTCCTGCAATTAAACCACAATAGGCCACATACTATGACAAACACCTTTTACTCCCCTTACTAAGCATAATATAATGAAAAATGTGAATTAATGCAAGAGAATGATAGTTTTAAGGTTGGAGAATGACATATTAATCTTCAAAATGTACATATTGATGGGCTCATCAAGTATGATGGGGCTTATTTGGTAAAGATGGAGTTGGATGAAGCTAGAATGGTTCAATAAATATGGAATTGGACCTATTACCTATGAATACAAAGGAATCATAATACAACTATAAAGATAAGCATCTTCTTCAGGAAATTTTCGTCAAAATTGTGGTTTAAGTTTATTTAAACTTTTATGATTAAATTCATAATAACTAGATACTTATGCTATAAGTGAATTGCTGAGCTAACTAGTAAATATATATGCGCTAATCACAAGCAATATGAGAGCGATATCAACATGGTAATATTAGAGTGGTGCAGTGGAAGCGTAGTAGAGTTGAAGACCTTAAGGACTAGATCATTGTGGTGACATTGGAACCCTAAGATACACATTGATCACCATGAGATATGATGACAAATGTGCTATGCTATTAGAGAAATATAGAACGATGCCTTGGATGTGAGACTTCGTTAAGAACCTTATTGTGCGGGGAATACTTGCAAAGGAATGGATCGCTCGAAGGACTGAGGAGACAGAGAAGGGGATGCTCGAACTTGGAAGGTGTATGATTGCAACGAATAGGGAACCTCAGTAAACCAATATTCAATGGGCAATGTGCATACTCATTGGGATCATAACTACATTGGGTGTGTCCCAAGAAGCAATGGACTAATTTTTTTCCCAGTGAAAACATTGAAGATAATGAATGACCTAACTGGATATGACAATTTAAGACATGGAAATGTTGCTAATGTGAGAGATGGAGCTATAAAGATTAGTTATTGTTTTTTTATCTGTTGTAGAACATTGAGGATGATACTCCTTTAAAGGGGCAGGGTTTGTAACACCCCCTGCATTGGAAATTTCTTTCGTAAACATTTTATGTGAATGCAATTATAGCATGGGAAGACCACAAATGATTGAACATTGTTTCAGCAATTGTTAATTATTAATGAAGTTAATTAAACTCATTAGAGGAAGGGACAACTAGTGGATCTGAGTCTCACAGATTTTTTTTGTTTTGCTTGCACACCTTTAATGACCATACCTTGCCGAATTTAAGTTTGGAACCAAACACAATTGAGAAATTCCATTCCCTGACACATTTTTTAAAGTGACACAAATGGAACCGAACTAGGCTGATAATTGAAAATTCATTAATGAGAACAAAAATTAGAATGGGAAGGTCATCCTCATTCTCCTTTATTGTAATCAAGGAGACAACCATGGAGGAAAAGGCACCAAGGACCCAAGGAGGTGCACTGTCTCAACTTTGCAAAGGGACATGGATGAATTATTACATGTATGCACAACAAAAGTGAAATAAGGGGTTGGTTGGTTCGTTGGAGTTGGCCCAAGGGATCCATGAGTATGTTGTTCACTACTATGTTTTCAATGTGTTGCTTAAGGATTAAAATTTAAGAACTAAGTGCTTGTTGTGCTATGAAACCACTTAGTGCATGCTAATTTGCGATAAAACCACCTATCTACTAGGTGCTTACTATTGCCAATGAAATTCTTAGGTGCTTAGTGTTGGCTATGAAACCACTAAGTTCGTGTTGTGTCTATCGAACCACTTAGTGTTTTCCAATTTGTTATGAAACCACCTACATAGTGGATTCAATCCCTTGAAAAATAAAACATGTTTATTTCATTGAAATTTGGTGTACATTGTGTTTGAACCACGAATAGTAAGTGGGTCATTGTGGTGCTTGTTCTAAAATTGTTAAACTACTTGGACAGTGAACCCCATATTCTAAGTGTTTGACCTATCCATTGTTCCGAATTATCCCTTGCAAGCATTTCCCTCATACTCAGGATTTGGCTCGGGGTTGGTCAATTGCAATAAAAATTGCAATGTAATTGGCCTATGGTTGGGTGGAGAATGGAAGTCCCTTCTCCAGTTCCCAGTGGAATTAACATATATAGATAAGTATCATGGTTATGTATATTGATTTATGAATGTTGAATTATGTTTTGTGTGATAATAAGATGATATATGCCTATGTATGAATCTTGGATGAGTGCTTGAGAGCATTGTATATCCAAGGTTTGAAGTTGGTGTGTGTATTTATTGTTACATAAATATTTAGTATGATTAAATTCTATTGTAGAACTCATAAATTACATACTATGTCATATGTTGAGGATCACTTACATGTCTGGTTAATGATGAGAGTGCTTGGAATGCTCAATCTGCGAAATTGTTGAGATGATTTTTAATGTTTATGCATATTTATACATATTGTAGTACATTACGAGATTTATTTTTCAATTGAAACTATAATGTTACTGTATGCTTAGGCATGTATCTCTGATAAGGATTAAGAATGTGAAATGCCTATTTCCATTGAAAGAATTGTCTAAATTACAATAAGATAGTAAAACTAGAATGCTTGTACTGGTAAAGTTTTTGGAATTTGGGGCTAATTATTTTCTTCACTTAGAATTTATAGTGAATAAATTCTATTAGTGTCTTTGGATCCTTTTTTACACAACATAGTATCCCTAATTGTTTGAATTCAAAAATTGGCCATTGCCCCCAAGAACTTAGTGTTTTTAGCAACATAATTGGTATTCTAGAAAGTCTCGATCTCCTTAAGTTTCCTTCCCTACGAATCTGATAATTTAGGCATCTCGAGTGGTAGGACGTGCCCACTTTGAAATTCATTCACATTTTAGTTTAGTTGGATTTTATTTGGAAATATAGTTTAGAATCAAAGATCCGGGGTGGACCTTACCTGGAAGATTATATGTGTAGACCAGATTTCTCCGCGGTGGAAATTTCATCCAGAATCGGGGCCATTTGGTGCTAGATGAGTTCGACACACATAAAATGGCCTGGTACCGGATTCTCCGTAGAAATGTGTGTGAACCGAAGATTCGGAGGTCCGGGGTGTGAAACATATGGACAATGATGCAACAACCAGATTTTCTTTAGAACCAATACATGGTCCTAGATAGGTTCAAAATCAGATTCTCTATAGAGGTGTGTGATCCCGAGATCTAACGGGGTGACAATGATGGACCAGTCAGATTTTTTTTAAAACCAGATATACCAAGAAATTTTTGTGCAACCAATACATAGTCTTAGATAGGTTCGAGATCAGATTCTCCATAGAGGTGTGTGATCCCGAGATCTAGAGATCTAACCGGGCGACAATGATGGACCAGCCAGATTTTCTTTAAAACCAGACACACCATGAAATTTTTGTGCAACCAAGACATGGTCCTAGATAGGTTTGAGATCAGATTCTCCATAGAGGTGTGTGATCCCGAGATCTAGAGATCTAACGGGGTGACAATGATGGACCAGCCAGATTTTCTTTAAAACCAGATACACCATGAAATTTTTGTGCAACCAATACATGGTCCTAGATAGGTTCGAGATCAGATTCTCCATAGAGGTGTGTGATCCCGAGAACTAGAGATCTAACGGGGTGACAATGATGGACTAGTTAGATTTTCTTTAAAACCAGACACACCATGAAATTTTTGTGCAACCAATACATGGTCCTAGATAGGTTCGAGATCAGATTCTCCATAGAGGTGTGTGATCCCGAGATCTAGAGATCTAACAGGGTGACAATGATGGACCAGCCAGATTTTCTTTAAAACCAGATACACCATGAAATTTTTGTGCAACCAATACATGGTCCTAGATAGGTTCGAGATCAAATTCTCCATAGAGGTGTGTGATCTCGAGATCTAGAGATCTAACGGGGTGACAATGATGGACCAACCAGATTTTCTTTAAAACCAGATACACCATGAAATTTTTGTGCAAGATGACAGGGTCGGGCCTAGTGGGACCCATTAGTTTGGGATGATGTGGCAAGTGCCACGGAGGCCTAATAATGGTCATGTGGGTGCCACGTTGGGATTACAAGTGATGTGGGACTGCTTAGGATGATGTGGTAGGGTCAGGTGGGTTATACGTGGGTTCCACATGTAGGTGCTTATTAATGTGGCACAATTTGTTTGATCGAATATTAAATGGGCATAAATTTGAATTTGGGAGTTAGATTGATATAAAATTTATATTTCGAGAAGGCTCTAGACAAGCTGGACAGTATGGCAGTGTCATAAATTAATTCTACAAATTTTGGAAAAGAAAGATTTGTGTAATCCCATCTTCATAACAAACATTGGAGGTCAGGTTACAACAACAAGCAACATCTTCCATAGCTTGAGATAACAGAAGGGGTGAGAGGGAGTGTTAGAGTTACATGGTAGCTCATAGTTGTCCATGCATCGTATCATGTCTTTGTTAGTGAAAGGGGATTTGAGTGTAAAATTATGGGGACAAATAAGCAGACTTGGCATATTGGAAAGGAAAAAGGGCATGACCTTTCACTTCCCATTCTTCAATTTATTCTCCTCTCTTATTATATTTGTATTTTTATCTAATTTATCTAATTTATTCTTTCTTTGTCATTTTTCCTATTTCGCTTTTACATTTTCATTTTTAAAATAGTTTACCTAACCTGTACTAACCTTCAAATTAACTTGCAAGTAGTCTCTAACCATTAGCTTATTTTGATCCATTTGGCTCATAAGAGGATACTACCCCATTTCTCATAATATAAATATTTTTCATTGCAACGATAATTTTATCTAGATTTCTTTTATTATAACCAGTAAAATTAACCAAGATTATTATATATATATAGATATTCATATTCTTATTCTTAGAATTAATAATTGAAATCTCCATTTACATGTAGTGATTGAAAGGGTAACTTTTGTGAAGTCTATTTAGGAAAAAAATTAAAGGCTAAATTTCACCCATAAATTAAATGATTTGCCAGTTTCTTTTATTATAAAATGATTCACTAAAATTTTAATAAACATGTTTTACTCTAAATTCACCTAAATTTTATAAATATAATGTCTAACCTTCCGTTTTGGTGATCTTTCTCAAAAATTTTAGTATGGATTCTTAAGTTTTTTTTTAAGTTATCTTCACAAAATAGACTATGTTAAATAAGTTAGATTATTGAGACTATCAAATTTTAAGATTGAATATAGATATTGCAAATTAATAGAGATGGTGAAAAGTATAATATTTTAAAGGAATCTAAAATGTTTCAATTTTTTTTTATTATTTTTTAATTTTATTTTTAATAATAATATTTTTATTCTTTTTGTAATTTAAAAGTGGGAAAACTTATCATAGCTTAGTTGTCAAATCAACAATGTAGACAATTATCATTGGTTGTTATAATAAAGGAAAACCATAGAATTACTCGTTGGCTTTCACTCTTGCTAGATGCATATGGGTATTGGTTGATTAACCTGTTTCCTTCCTAGGAAGATGAGCTCTTAGTCAAGCACAAATAGCTATATATATATATATATAGAGAGAGAGAGAGAGAGAGAACTCCTTTGTGAGCATAACAAGAATTTTGTTTCCTTCCGAGGAAGACGAGCTCTTAGTCAAGCACAAATATCTATCTATATATATATATATATATAGAGATAGAAAGAGAGAGAGAGAGAGAAGAGAGAGAGAGAGAGAGAGCTCCTTTGTGAGCATAACAAGAATTTTATTTTTAATTGACTCAAACATAGTTGACATTAAAATATTTGTAAATAGAGTCTCCTATTGAGAATTAGAGAGCATGTAATATAAACTCTTTCTCTAGTATTTCCTAAAATTGATTTTGCTTGGCTAAGAGTTCATCTTTCTAGGAGGGAAATAGGTTACCCATATATATGTGGCAGAAGTCAAAGTCCCCTTACAGCCCACCAACCAGTAATTCCAGGCTAAGTGGTTTTCCTTGTATAGCAATGATGAGTCAGTCTTCACTGCTAGTTTGACAATTGAGTTATGATAGGTTTTCATGTTGCTTAAAAAAACAATAGAAACTCTCTCTCTCTCATTCACATACACACTTTTTTTTGTTATTATTGTAAAATACTAGTCAACCCCATATTAAGCATTGAAGGTTGGCATTGAAATATTTCATCTATTGTGAGTGTACATATTGAATAATCTAGAAATTACACAAGTAGCTCATACCCCAAAAGTAACGATATAAGAAAATTTTTATTGTATATATGTGTGTGTGTGTGTGTTAGTTAATATAGAAATTGAAATATTAACAGAAGTAAAAATATGAGAATTTTTTTTACGTACAATTTACTTCTCTCTATACATAAAATTGACATTATTTTTTTTGTTATTAATATTTCTTTAAACACTAATTTCAACTATATTGAGTATAGAATGAGTTTCACATATTCTCCATAATGCATTGTAACATCAATTATCATTTTAGATGTCATATGTAATCTAAATGTTAATTAGTGAAAGAATTACATATCTATGTTATATTAAAAATTAGAAAGGAAAATTTACAATTGAAATTGGATTTTTTTAATCATTAATTAATTTATCTCTCTATATAAAATTAGTATTATTATGTTGTTATTTAAGGTGAACATGGTAGTGTTTTGTTTATGACCAACATTAATTTTTTTGTTTTAATTAATATTTATGTTTAGTATTGAAAAAATTGTTTGTTACTAATATTTAGAAGGTCAAGCAGAATTAAGAAAGGAGGTTCAAAAGGTAAAAGAAGCTAGAAAGGAAGGAAAATGAGCAATAATTAGAAATAGAAAAGACTTTATTCAAGATATAAACCAAAACGATAGTAATCAATAGAAACTAAACATGCTCTAGAGCCTTTCTTGGAACTGTCAGGGCTTCCATGGAACAAAGGCCCCAAGCTAAGTTGGATTTCAAATGATGTTGATATTATTTTGCTGGTTGAAACTTGGGAGCACGAAGAATCTAAGGTCCCTAATGTAGATGGCTTTACGCTATGGTCCACTGTGAACAAGTGATCCTCTCATAGAGGCATTGGGGGAATAGCTTGTACATTAAGAAGAACATCTCCCCCCATGCTAGGATTTATAAAAACGACCCTCACAACCAATATAGTTGGATAGAGATCAATGACATTAATAATAAAATGTCCTACATAGCAATATGTTATTTCCCCCCCATCAATTCTAACTTCTATAAGAAGAAGAATCTAGATAAAACTGACCCTTACAATGGTTTAGAGAATGATATTTCTAGCCTAAGGAATGACGGTAATATCCTTTTAATAGGTGACTTTAATGCTCGAACTTCAAACAACCAAACTATTATTCTAAGCAATCATTCCAACCCTAATCCTCTTTGGTTAGACGAAGACCTTACTCTAGCTAGTAGGTACAAAAGGAGCTCTGAAGACCTCGAGGAAAATTTGTTTGGGTCAGAGCTAGTCAAGCTCTGTAGTGCTCAGGATCTCATAATTTGCAACGGTCTAAAGAAGTGGCCCAATTCCAGCAAGATGACCTGCATCCATGGACTTGGTAGCAGCGTGGTAGACTACGTTATTTCGATCTCCCATTATACAACGAAATAATAAATATTGACATCTTAAACGACCACGAACCTGACTCTGATCATAGGCCTTTACTTATAACTCTCAATTTTTTCATGCATAGAGTTCCCATAGAAAATAATACTTACAGCCAAAAGAACTTAATATTTGATAGAAATAAAAATGATCTCTTTCTAAATGAATTAAAAACTAATTTGCTTCCTTTATCTAGTATAGACAACATAGAAGACCTCTATCATAATTTTACTACAACCCTCTCATATTCTATTAACAAGTTCTCAATTGAAGTTTCAAATAATAAAAGAAATAGCGAAACCAACCCATGGTATGACAAAGATTGTAAAAGTGCTAGGAGAGAAATTAAGGAAGTTGTTGATGAATCTCTTAAAATGGACAAGATAAAAATATACAAAGCCCTAGCTAAAGGAAAAAGAGGTAGTACATTCGTCAAAGACAGGAGAATCTCTTACACCTCTCTAAGGTAGCTCCTAAGAAATTTTGGTGGCAAATTCTGACTAGGAAGACTAAAGATAATAATAAAATTTCTCTTCACGTTTGGAATTCCTATCTTAAAAAGCTTTATGAATCTCCAAATGTCATGGATAATTTGGAAACCCTGCTCACAAAGAAAGAAGTTTTCTCTTTAGAAGACATTAAGTTTGAGGTTAATCGCCTGACTAATGGGAAAGCTAAGGACATTGAAGGTTACCAGGTGGAAATCTTAAAAATTGGAGGTCGTGTCCTCATCCCCCACTTCCACAAGATTTTCAATCAAGTAGTCAAGTAAGGGTTCCCTAAACCTTGGACTAAGAGCCTCATTATCCCTATTTTTAAAAGTGGGGATACAAATAACCCCTCTAATTATCGGACAATTATGATCAACCCTCTCTTAGCCAAGTTATATGGTAGTATTTTGGAAAAGAAGTTAAGCATATGGCTTGAAAGTGAAGGTAAGCGGGCTAAAGGCCAAGTGGGTTTCAGAAGGCATCACTCAACAGCAGACCACCTCGTTACGCTTAGGATCATTGCGGAGGAATGCCATAATGATAAATCCAATTTATTTTGTTGCTTTGTCAACTATAGAAAGGCTTTCGATACGATTCCTAGATACAACCTTTGGAATAAATTAGAAGAGCTAAAGGTTCCTCTCGAGTTGAGAGCTGTCGCTATAAGGTTATATGATAATGTAATTGCCAAGCTAAAGAACAATGAGGGGTGGTCAAAAGATATTAAAGATATTGTTACTTTTAAGTTCAAAGAAAAAATCTGGTGTGAGAAAGATTTAGTGGCTAAAAGAAAATTAAGTTATTATAAGAAGGTCATAAACCCCACCCTAGAAGATCAAAAGTATCTCTTTATTTTAACTAGCTCAAAGAAGAAAATTAATGCATCAAAGATTAGAACGAATTCTCATGAGATCCATAGTGAAATAGGTCGTTGGGCAGTTCCTAAAACACCATGGATGGAAAGGATCTGCCATATATGTGAGAATAGGAACATCAAGGATGAAAACCACTTCCTCTTAGAGTGCCCCGTGTA
>APFE030862094.1:102549-117788 GCA_000404065.3 Pinus taeda
CCTCATCTGTGTGACCAAACCAATCACATGTGTGAAGAATGAGTCAATATTGTCTGACTCTTTCATGTTCAGATTCTCAAAATCTCTCATCAACAACTGTAGTTTTGCTGTCTTCACTTTCTCCATGCCTTGATAGGCTGTCTTGAGGGTTTGCCATGCTTCTTTGGATGTCTTAGCTGCTGCTATCCTTGGAAACACACTCTGGTCCACTGTTTGATACAAAAATACAAGGGCTTTTGAGTCCTTCTTCCTATTGCTCTTCAACAGATCTTTCTCTCCCTGAGTTAATCTATTAAACTCATTTTCATTTGTTAGTTCTTCAAAACCATCTTGAACTAATTCCCATAAATCTTGACAGGTAAACAGGGCTTTCATGGTTATTGCCCAGTAGTCATAGTTTTTCCCATTGAACTGTGGGAATTGAGGATTAAACATCCCCATGCTGGTGCTGGTGTTGGCGATCCTAGCACTCTTTAACTATGCTTTAAAATGCTTGACTGTGTATTAAAAATACTGACTGTTTCTTCAGCAATAACACAAAAAAACTTTGAGGAATACCTGAATCCCTTTTTTTTAACTGTGTCTCCACCCTGCTGGAGAAGCTGCTGTAGCAAAATGAACCTTCCTTCAGCTTCTTTACACCTTCAAAGAGCCTGGATCAGCGCTGATACCACTGTTGGGGATTTTTTCAGGTAAAATCCCAAAAACAAACAATTGACTGAATACAGAGCAATGCTCTGTTTTTCTCCTCAGGATCTTTTGCACAGGGAAGCAAATAAAATTTCTAAGGACAGAGTTTTTTCACACCAATAAAACCTTTATATTCATTAATAAAAACTCTGATACATATTTCTTCCTCTTACTGTGAGGGATTCACCAAAAACTTTTCACCAAAAACAAAATTACTCTGCCTCTGTTACAAATGATTTTTACACTGCTGTGTAAAATCTACATTCACATTTACTGCTGTAAAAGACCTTTTACATTTACTCATTTACCACTGTAAAATGAAATTCTTACATATGCTGTAAAAATTTCTTACATAAGTTTACTGCTGTAAAATAAGAAAAAATTCACATTCACCACTGTGTGAAATTTTTTATTACATTAGAAATGCTCAGGATTTCACCTTTCATATTCAAAATAAAAAAAATACATTGGCATCCCATTCGTTTCAACAAATCAATACATGCACCTGTATGAAGGAATCCAAATTTCATTAGGTTTTTCCATTTTTACACTGTTGTGTTTTTCCCTGTTCTTTTTCGCTGCTGCCAACCTTCTTCTCCTGTGTGCAATGCTAATACATATTCGAATGAAGACTAAAAAAAACATATACCAAAACAAAAAAACATTTAATGATAGGTTGACTTACTCATACCTATCTTTAAATTTGCGCTCATACATGTCGTATGAAAACATAAAGTTTTTACCTAAGTCAATGACACATTCATTAAATACATTAAATAAAATGTGCGGTAAAAGTAAAAATAACGTTCGGGCAGGTTGTTGAAGATGCTTGTCCGTTGACCTCATCGGACTCAATTCTCACACCAACCTCTCACAAAACAATCGAACTTTAGCTTCCGGGGAGGGTGGTTTTGAGTTCGTACACTGGACGCGTGGCAGCTAGTCGGGGTGTTCGGAGGCCCTCTGACAAAAACAACTTTTTACCAAAAGCGGTGCGAAATAATTTGTCCTTTTTTAAAGTGGTTTTGTGAAGTGGTTTTCCAGAGTTAATGCGAGCAGTTGGAAATTAATATTTTAACACTATGATGGTAGATTTGGCATTAATGACTTTGTCAGTGATATGGGGTTTAACAGTAAGTTTTGTTGGGTGAAATCCACGAGATGCAGGTTCAAATCTTATTGAGTATATGGCTTGTTGTGTCTTGGCTAGAAGAGTAGGCAACCCTAATGTTGAGGCATAAGTTAATTGCTATTGTGTATGGCTTGCAGGTTGTTGCACCTAGCATTTGTTGAGGCATAAGTTAATTGCTATTGTGAGGCTGTTGCACCTAGCCTAAGTTTATAGTGGCAGCCAGTTGGGTTTGATTCTGGACCTCTTCAGAATAACTCTTACAAGTTGTTGATTATCTAGATTAAAAAAAAACCAGCAACGCTAGGGTTTCTTTCCAATAATAAGTTGGAGTGAGGCTTTTTCCACGTGAGCGGGAATTCTATCTGCTGTCGGTAATTAAATTTAAGAAAAGGAGATTATTCATTGGGAAACTATGGTAGAATATATATTCAGAGTTATATGTTTTCATGCCAGAAGAGGCGAGCGCGTGGCGATGCGGGGAAGCGAACCTAGCTCATCCAATTACTAGCGATCTTCAACCGTTGTTCTGACCAACCACAGACAGACGCTTTGCAATGGACCTATGCATGGCTCTACGTTCCTTCTCGTTAGGACGTTAGCTGTTTTCTTTTCCCATTGTCATGCAGGTTTCTTGGCACCTATCCTTTCCTCTTCGGTCTTCGGAGCAAGCATAATCACCATTTAATCTATCTCTTGGCCCTGTTTTACGGTTTTCCTGGCTGTTCAGACGTTTTCTGGCCAGTGGTGACGTTGAAGCTATTGTTTCCATCTCTGTATTTGGAGCCAGCATATAATCTGCCTCTTGGCCCATTTCTACGTTTTCCTAGCTGGCCAGTTTATGCTTTCTGGCCGACGTTGAAGCTCTCGTTTTCGTTTCTCGCTTCAAGTATCTCTTGTGTTCCTGCATGTCGCTGGTGTTCGTGCTCTCGCTTTCCCCTCAGCATGCGTTTCGGTTTTAAGCGTTCGAATGGTGGCGCAAGCAAAGAGATCCACGACGCTTTCTTATCTTAATTGTTTTATGGTACGCCTGGGAATGGAGGAACTCAAAAATTTTCAATGACTCAAGGGATCCCCTTAATTCCATTCTGCAAAACATTTTAGCGATGTGGACATGATCTATGGAAGCAAGGATGGATGAGAACTCCTGTCTTGTACAAGATTTCTCTCTTCCTATCTCCTATTTTTATATGCTTTGATGGTCTATTTTTGTTTTGGTTTTTTTCGGTCCAACTTCTGCTGTTGCTCCCACAATGCCATTTGTTTGTTCTATTCCTAGTCATTCAGTACTATGTGTATTGATCTGGTTTTGATGCCGTATATCTGTCTCTTATGGACCTATGAAGATGTATCTGCCCTCGATGCTTCCTATGGGTGATACAAGGGCCACTTTTTGTATATTTTGATGCTTTTATATTGACTCAATATAAAACAATGTTGCTTTTTCTCTCTGAAAAAAAAAGAATATATACTCAGGTCACCTGAAAGTGTAATTGTAAGGCATTACCATGACTTCACTCTTTGGATTTGTATTAGTAGGAAAGATGTCTTCAGACCTCACAATGGTGGCAGCACAAGGTATAGAGCAGGAATTGTTTATCGAGGTTATAAATTTGTTTCAAAAAAAATTTAGGCACTCAAAATTTTGAAGTTTGATCGCTGAGATTTCTCAATATTTCCGCTGGATTTTGGCAAAAATCATGTTGGAATTTCCATTATTTTCAGGATAAATTTGTGAATTATGTTGGAAAAGAATTAACCCAAAATTTTATGGTGTAATCTAACTTGTAGAGTTTTTTTCATCTGAATTTATACAATTTCAAGCAATAATGTGATTTTTTATTGTTTAAAATACATTTTTAAATGCATAAATAAATTCAGCGCCTAGAAAAACACCTAAAACACTCAAATTCTATAAATTAAACAACTTCAAAATTTTAAAAAAATTCTATCTCTGTTAAAAATAACCAATACTTAAAAATAACCCAAAAAAAAACAAAAAACATATATTGGAAAATACTATCACTAAATTAGACTACCGATTTTTATTACTAAATTAGATTATACCAACTTTTTATTGTTAAAACCTATGTTTCTTAAAAGTTCGAACTTTCCTATTTTGATTTTTATTTAAATTTTTTTTATTGTTTGCTAAATTTTATTATTAAAAATTCTGCTTTTTGGAACTTTCCTATTTTTCTATTTTGATTTTTATTTAATTTATTTTTTTTATTGTTGGCTAAATTTTATTGTTAAAAATTCTGCTGCTTAAAAGTTCAAACTTTCCGATTTTGATTTTGATTTAATTTTTTTATTGTTTGGATGAGTGAAGAGTGAGTAAACTTTGTCTTGCGATACCACTCTTGCCATTTTAAATTTGTATCAGATTTGTAGTTTTACCAGATTGAAATCCTAGACATGAATTATAAGATAACTGGGCTCATATTCAAAATTTTATTTTGAATCTGTGTCAGATCTGTAAATGTACTCGACTTAAAATTTACAAAAATATAAATCTCTTTTTGTCTTAAAATTAGTGTGCGCTTATACTGAGATAAACGGTATACACAAATATTTTTGAAGCGTCTCCAAGTATCATTAACTTGTACCATATTAATTCAGAGTACGTTAATTAAAATTTTGTGAATTTTTAAATATATATATATATATAATACGGATAAATATTGATATATATCTCAAATATTTATGTTTGTTTTTTTGAGGAAGGAAAAAATAAGATATTATATTATAAGTATAGAATGTATATGAAGCAGTTCACATCATATCTTCATTCCAGGGATGGATGAAAGCATAAATGCTTCCTAATTTCATAGATTATATCATATAAAACTATATAGAAAGCACAGGATAAGTGCCCAGAATCGGGGATCAAAATATCTGAATCAAAACATGGTTCCGAATGTAAAAACATACGATCAGATCACGTAATGTTTAACCAGTGTCTTCCCATCGCATAGTCGATCATCTGATGAGCTGAAGCAAAAAAAGCATATACACAAAAATACAAAAAAGATAGACAAAGGATGAAGAGTATTATCCTCGAAATGTTAAATCCCCCATATCAAAAATATTATGATCCCATGTAATCTCCAAGGACCATTTGCCATTCAAAACCTGCAATCCCTTTTTGAATAGTCTATCTACTTCCTTGCTTTGTTCTCTGCCAATGTGCTGAATTGTGGAGTCACTGAGATGATGCCAAAGTAGATCAATCCTCTCTAGCCAACTCTGTAACATGAGGTTGTTTATGGTTGCTTTCCCCATGACGTGGTCAATGATGACCTTTGAAATGGGGATTATCAAGGAAATTGTTGAACCATAAGAGTCCCCATAGGGTCATAGCTTCCGCCTTGGTGTTGGTGCCGCAGCCTCCATTCCAATGGACCCTGTATGACAATTTAGTAGGCATGGCAATCCAAAATCCACAACCACAGGAATTCCTTTGTGCAGCCCCATCAAAAAACCCCATAGGATATATGAGCTACGTATTGACTTGCTTGTGAGGTTGGATATTAGAGCATGGGGTTTGTGTGGAGTAAATGGATAGATTTGTGATGATTCTATCAACAACCATATAGAAATCATAAGGAGAATTCTAGAAAATATACCTATTTCTCCAATTCCAGATTGCCCAGAAAAAGAAAAGTGGGATGGCTCTCAAAGAAGTTTTATGAGTACTCCACCATTTTAGAGAGTTCACAATGCAAACATGTTGTATATACAGAAAACCAATGAGAGTTGATAGTTTGTTCCATACCTAAAGAGTATGATGGCAATGGAGAAAAATATGATTATTATCTTCAACAACGGTTTTGCATATGGAGCACATGCCAGGACCATGCCATTGTCTTTTCTGCGGATTCTCCCAAATAAGATTTTTGCTGTGGTAGACCAACCATGTGAAGATGATAATTTTGTATGGAATTTTTGTTTTCTAGAATGCAAATAAGACTTGATGCTCCCCCTGTCTAGCCTCCAAGTTGCAGAGGGTTGTATACGTGTCAGCCACAATGATATTATCCGTCATCATCTTTCTAGTCCATATGATTTTATCCTGAGATTCCGAACAACAAATGTCGATGTGTTTCATACCAGAAATTATCCTGTTCCATTCCATTTCCATTTTTCCATACAACCCAATCTCCTGTGCATTTTTCCATATGGGGACCAGTCCCTACAAACATTCAATGACTTGTCCCCAGAAGTATATGCCACAACCATTAAGGGAGTGAATAAGCCTCTTAGAAAAATTATATTCTATTCCAGCACCCAGAATTGGGTCTATGCCAATAAGGATGTGGTTCTCTGTTTGTAACTTCCAAGCAAGATGTTGAATATATATTTTTTTTTTTCCATTTTCAGAAAACTAAGCCAGATATCCGATCCCTGTTTGATACCAATGGTGCCTTTTTGGTACCAAAATAAGAAGTCTTTATCCTTAAGATATTTGTTCTAGATGATCTTGTTCCATGTGCGAGATCCAAAAATGGCCCTCCAAAGGGATTTGATGAGTAGTGACCCCCCAAAACAACGAAGGTCCATGATGCCCCATCCCCCCATACCCTTTGGAAAAGTGATGGTGGATAATTTGACCAAGTAGTATTTTTTTTTATCGTGGCTCCCCCCCAGATGAAGTTAGCCATTAAGCAATTTAGACAGTTTATAATAGGGGCGGGGATATGAAAAAGGTGTGCCCAGTAAACCCCCAATTGAGACAAGACTGCTTGGGTGACTATGACCCAACCCCCCAAAGATAGGCATCTAAACTCCCACCTAGATATTTTTTTGAAAAAATGGTCAGCAAGCCATTACCAATCAGCAACTCTGTAGCAACATGGTTTGATACGGTATCCAAGGTATTTCATGCCATTTTGTATCGGCATTGCCTCAATGCTAAATATTCCTTTGATATATGCAATAGAATCCATGTCACATTGACCACAATATAAAACAGATTTATTAACATTCATATCCAAGCCAGTAGCATTTGCAAATCTTCTGAAAATGTAAAAAAGACATAACCAAGCAAATTGACATAGCATACCCATAATGAGAATATCGTCAACGAATAAATTATGAGAAATGCTGATGTTGGTTCCCATCATCAGACGCTGAAATTGGTCCAACTGAACCACCTTTTTTATGTGCAAGCTCAATCCATCCATCACTAGGATGAAAAGTAGTGGGGAGAGGTAGCATGCTTGACAAAGACCCCGGCCAGCGCTGAAGAACTTTGATGGATATCCATTAATGATAATTGCATAGTTGACATTGTCAACACAACCCATGATCCAATCAACACATACGGGCCGAAATCCAATTTTGGTGAGGACAAGTCTGAGATAACCCCAATCCAGATAGTTGTAAGCCTTTTGAAGGTCAAATTGTAAAATTGTAGCATTTGAATGCTTGGTATGGATCGTGTGCAAGCCCTCCTGTGCATTAGCAACAACGTCGTGAATAAGCCTATCCTAGAGAAAACCATGTTGTTTAGGTGAGATGTGGCGAGAAAGAGTACTATGCATGTGGCCAACAATGATCTTAGATATGATTTTATTTATGAGATTGCAGAGTGATATAGGCCTGAAGTCTGAGAAGCACTTGGGAGGATTGCGCTTCAGAATGAGGGTAATATATGTGGAGGTGATATGATGATGAATGAAACCCTTGGTCCGCAACTCCTCACATATCCAGTAAGCCTTTTTTGAAAAGTTCAAAAAAATGGGTGAAGAGTTCAATCATCCATCCATCCGGACCACGACTTTTATCACCCTTAAATGATTTTAGGACGCCTAGTAATTCACCCTCGATGACCTCCTTATAAAATTCATCATTTTTCTCCGCATCAAACATAACCGGATATGGATCTATCCCCCAGATGAGGTCCTCAGCAATAATATTTTCATTATGGCCATATGCCTTTTGAAAATAATGAACAACAACGTTACTAATCCCTTCTTGTGTCTAGTGAATTTGCCCTCCAGCATCATTAATCTCCCATATAATGTTGATGTTGCGATGGTGGTTTGCATAACGATGGAAGAATATGGTGTTGCGATCACCCTCCTTAATCCATAAAGCTCGACTTTTCAATCTCCATGTGGATTCCTCAATAGAAAGGAGATTCGTCTTTTAAGTTCAAGGGTTTGTATATGGGACCGAGTAGTAGCAGCAAGACAGTGGGAGGACATCATGGATAGAATCAAATCCAATTCTCGTTGGATGTCAAAGAGTACCTTTTGAAGGTCCTTGAGCTTCTGCTTCTGCCAAGATTTGACATTTCCATGGAGAATGTCAAGTTTATCAAGAATGTTAATCATGGGGGAAGGGTCAGGAACACAATCACTACCCCAAGTATCTAGCACCTGTTTGTTAAAATTCAGATCTTCCAGCTAGGTTTTGTTGAATTTGAAAGGAAAGCCCATTCAAATGTCCATTTTCCTCCATTGCAGTGTGATAGGTCTATGATCATATATAAAACCGCCGATAATATCAATGCAAACATCACCAAGACGACCCAATAGCAGTTTGTGGATCAGAAAATGATCCAGTCTCTTAGCAACATATGTCATGCCAGTATGTCCATTATCCCAAGTGGGGGCTATTTTTGCAGGGCAGATATCCAAAAAATTGTGCATAAGAATGACATCTTGAATCATCCCAGCTAGGGGATCGATTTTCCTGCAACTTCCCCAAACTTCATGCAGTCCGATAGTACAGTTTAGGTCCCCAACGATGATGAGTGACTCCAATTCCAACATCCCAGAAGATATATCTATCTCTGTTGGTGCATATATGTTGAGGATGTGTACACGGCCACCCAAGCCACGTATGTTGCCTTTGAGCAATATACCAGTAAAACACTTATAGGCCGTTATTTTGATCCATCTAGGATCCCATAAAGCCACCAGACCACCGGAGAGACCCGCAGCAGCAGTGTAGATATGTACTAGGTCAGAAACATTTTCTGAAAATAAAGAACCGATTGAGGAACATTATGCATGGTTTCTTGTATGAGAATGATGTATGGATGCGGAGAGGATAAGAGATGTTTGAGAGCCAAGTATTTAGGGGCAACCCCTAGACCCCGGATATTAAGTGAGATGATAAAAGTCATGAGAGATCATTTTTGGGCATCCGTGCTCTAAGGGCCCGTGAGGGGGGAATGTCAGCAATAGGTACATCGATGAGGTAATGATCCATCGGGGAGGATAAAGGGTTATTCTTAGGTCATCCCCTAAAATGTCAGCTACCTTGGTTTTGTTTCCGTCGGACGGTAATCTTTCCCGCCAAGGTAGGGCTAATGTGGGCAGAGGTGAAACCCATCGGTTTGTGGATGGTGAGAGTACCTAAATCCAAAGTCTTCCTTTTTAAAAGGAAGTCCAGGTCCCTTCCGACAGAGTTCGAGGGTGAGGCCAAAGGTGAATTAGGAGGTGTGACGCTAAGTCTAGGACCTTTATCCTTTAAATGATGACGGAGTGGTAATGGAGAGGGAACATATGAAATATGTGAGGTGGATGGGATGTCATGATAGGGATGTGGCGCAGAAAATGGGGCAAGTATTTCTTGACAGGGGACCGGTTCCAAAGGGGGTTGACATTTGAAGGGGGCAGGGTTATCAATAAGTGGAAAATTTGATTTGGCAGAGGTATTCAGGGTAGATGGAACAAAAATAGGAGATGAAACATGTATAGAAGAGCCAAATGTATGAGGTCTATTAGAATTTGGGCCTCGAGGCATACTTTTCTACTGCGAATGATGCGAATGTGGAGCACCCTGATGTCCATCGTAACCTGATCGGCCCATACCAAAGCAGGACACCTTGGACACATCGTAACATCTCATACCATGCAAACGACCACCCGGTCGAAGAGGATAGTGAACCCGTAGATGACCAGTATAGTGACAGAAAGTGCAACGGAAGGAAACCCCCAAGTAGTCCAACCTTTGATGAAGTTTTTTGTCACCTCAGTGTAGTTCTATGTGATCCGGAAAACCCCCACGATACTCCTTTTCGATGAGAATCCAAGCGACTCTTTTGTTCGGTGCTTCCAAACAACGCGGGTCAACAAATACAAATTTGTTGATGGCATTACCAATATCAATTAAATCCTATTTGGTCCATAACTTTATTGGCAGCCCAGGTAATTTGACCTAGACGAGCTTGCTTGTTGGTGTGTTATGTAGAGGATTAAACCTGATATACCATTTATGAAGAGACAAGAAGCTCTTATCCTATGTCCACGGGATTGCTTTGATTTTCTCCAAGTCCTCCTGACTGAGGTAATGAAAGCTATACCAGCCTTTTAGCAGTCTAACAACGGTTGGAAAGTATCCAAACATCGTTTTCCATTTCTTTTCAATCCAAATTCGCATCTCAAAGTCTTCCATATCTAAAAAATACCATCTACCAATGAGCACCCATTTATGAAGGTTGATAATACGATCCAACAAAAAAACGTTATCCAAGGCCAGAGTTGGAGGTGGTGGGATGGTTTTGATCGAACGATGTTTGGAACGTCGTCCATGTAATGCATGCCCGCCACCCAGAGGTAAAGGAGGGCAATGAGATACATCTGACAGCTTGTCATCCCCAAAAATAGTGTGCCAAGCGTCAAGGGAGTGTGGGCCACTACGGCGGACATGGGCAGAATTTCCAATACGCAGAGACTCAACATCCATGGTGGCACAGATAAGAGCCACGTTGGCAGACACATCATATTGCATATCCACCATGGTATGGGAGGTCGAGGAAGGGACAATGTTTAAAATTTGGACCCCACTAACAAGGAAATTATGAGGGGTAGGGAAGTAGAAAGGACAAACAGGAAAGCCTAACCCCAAATAAAACCCATCATACCTCGGGATCCCAAAATAAAAAAAACGAGTGAGAGTGAGTGCGTCAGGAATTTATTAAATCGCCCTCGAAGGATGCGAACGTCGTTAGATGGACATCCAAAACAGGAAAGTGTAAAGGCGACTGACAGAAGGAATAATCAAATAGATATGACGTGAAGTGTAGGTAAAAGGTCACATGGAATAGCGTTCGGATGGTGCGTCACCTTAATGGGATCTGATGTCAAGAGGAAATGATGCCACCAACCGTCCGAGAAATGAAACAGTGGCCGGAAAGGGCCAAGATCTGGCAATTGGAAAAAAAAATACCAAAGGGAGGCCAGCAACGCCGAAACGTTGAATGCAGAGAAAAAAAACAGCTAGGGCAAGGAAAGCTATGCAATGAAGGAATCCTTTATAGCTCCAAGCACATGAGCAGCCAGGCCAATAACGAAAACCAACCATTATGAATTTAACAGGAGGGTACCCCAATATAAAGTGGGCCAACAAAACAGATGTTATATTAAACAAAACCGGAGAGATATCATGAAACAATAGACTGTAAAAAAGATCTATATACCCAAATCACAACAACAACAGTAACAACCGATGCAATTCAACCAAAGGTTGTAGATATGAAAAATAAAATGCTTGCAAGGTCTAGTAATAATTATGGAGTTTGTCCATTGGTGCCAGTACGAGATGATAGAGTTTATGTGAAGGTTAGTGAACAACCAAGAAGAAAGGGTAGTATAGAAGTTTCGGATAGGTTCGAAACCAGGCGAAATATGGTCAGAGTGAATGAAAGTGTCTAGCAGAAGAGTATGAATGCCATATGAAATTGTATCAAAACCAATAATTCATGCTTGGAAAGCAATGCTAGAAAGCCAAAGAGAAGACAAAACCAGGAATATCTATGTATATATCAACCCACATAAATAATACCACAACCGTTATTTGTATCCTCAGAGATGAAGAGACATAACTTCTGAGGACCGTGTTCCTAGATAGTGTCTGTGCCGCTTCAACACAGAGTCGTTTACGCCCACTTGTGAAATCTGAAACGAACATTAGCTTCATCCACAAGACCTACCCTGGAAGAAACAATCCAAAGCCATCCTAGTGAAATATATGAAACACAATAATTCACCATCTAACAAGGATATTTACACTGAAAAAATTAACCATTGAATTCTGATAATAATTAAGTCAATGCTCGCAGAGGACACTGTTAAGCCCAGTGGCCAAGCCCTTTACTGTGTTCAACTTGCTTGTTCAAGATCTCTGCAAATTGTTAATAGTAAAGCTCGACCTGCTGCAGGCCTCTTGTGCATGAAATCCCCAATACTCAAAGGTAAGCGGGCACAGGGATCTTCCAACCCTTCAGACTCTTTTTCTCTTAGTCAACATGTCCTTGCAGTTTATTTCATTGCAATTCCAATCTACAGGGAATTGAATATTCATTCGATCTCTTCCTTTTTGATAGGTCTGGAAGCATCAACCTATGAAGTCCCGTGTAACCGTTGATTTCAATTAATGTCTTTTGGACAAACATGCACACGTTCGTTCTTCTTTGGCCTCAACCGTGTGATTCATAATAATAATTTGTTTGTTGTAGTGTAGGATCTCTTAGAGCTAATAATGTCTCTTGGAAGAATTTTATCAATCTACTTCATTTTATACACTATATAAAGAAAGTAGGTTCTGTTGTATGAGATCAAGATGCTTATTTATGTAGTTAGCATATGCTTGCTTTTTAACTCATTCAGATGTATGAAGCGTAAATTCATTGGGAGCGAGGTTTGAAAAATTGTGATTAGTTAAAAGCACAATGGCAACCTCCTTGCAGATTGGAAGTGATCAGTAGAGTCCTCAAATTTCATGTACTTTCAATTTTTGACAGAGAGAGACTGAAAGGAATACAAATGACTCACCGAGCCCTAGAAATTCATTCTCTCTGTATCTCTCGCAAACGGGCAAAATTTCACCGGAGATACGCAAAAGAGAAGATGTGGCAGAGATTGATTGCAACACAAACTTTGAATTTGTGCGAATGGATGGAAATCAATCTTAGGTGAAACTTGTTACGACCCCATATTGTCTCTCTCTTACCATACATTTTGTTATAATATCACCCTTTTCAACCCATATTTGAAAGTCCTTGTTAGTGTTTTGACTCAATTATTCCAAAGGTATGCAGTGACTCTTCTCATCGCTATATGTTTAATTATTTAACATATAATCATGCTGTCTTCATAATTGATCTTTGAAGTTGATTAGTTTCTGAACAATTAAAGAATGATGTGCAGCTCGCATTGCTGAAACTGCCTGAAGCTGACAGGACTATCTTTTTCAGTTGCTGAAACAGCAGGAACAACACGCAAATCTCGAAGCTGAAACATCAAGAAAAACACGCAAATCTCGAAGCTGAAATAGCAAGAACAACACGCAAATCTCGAAGCTGAAACAGTTGAGATTTGCGTACCAGATTTGACAACAACAGAGGAACCCGATCAATCACTGAGGAAGCTGTTACATTGGATGTAATGTTCATAATCTAAATTACTGTAACAACATTCTGTTGACGGGAAACTGATTTCCCTATTTTTGTATAATGGGTTGAACTAGAATCTATAATGTAAATCTTTTGTAATAGATGTCTCCTCTATATAAAGAGGAGACATCTACATTAGAAGGGGGGAACGAACATGCTGTAACAGGAGGTTTTAGTTGAAAGAACGAGACTGAATCTTTTCTGTAATATGGTATATTGATGAATGAATAGAGTTTTGTTCTGAGTATCTCATTTTAGTTTCTGTTTCCTGGGGAATCTTGTGAGAAGGACAGGGCCCACCTTCATCACAAGATTCACCCATTATCTTTCTGTTGTGTGTTAAGTGTGGTTTCTGTTCATACCTTGTTAACAAGCACTGTTTCTGGATGTTATCTTACCTTTGCTGAAACTCTGTTTCTTTCTTAATCGATTGATGTTATTTCATGAGTGTATCACCGGTGATTAGGTCTACAGAGTGAATTGGTGAACTAGATAAATAGAGGCAGGTGCTAAAGGTTCCCGCTCTGGGGATAAGGTCCTGATCCTCTGTTACAAAATAGCCATTGTTTTCTTTTGCAGATTTATTCTTTCTGATCAATTATTCATCTCTTGTTAGATATCTGCAATAGAGTATAGTTGTTGTAACACTGAGTGAAGCTTTAAACGAGGTGTGATTTGTTTATACTACAACTTTTAGTGCTATTAGGATTGAGTACATATAGTACGTAGTTGCCTTTGAAATAATCGGACTTCCCCGGGTTGACAATTTATGTGGCACTCGACTGTTTAATTAATAAGCAATTAAAGTGACCAACATTTTGGTGCCATTGCCGGGGAAGGCGACCGAAGATTTTAAGAGCATTAATGATTTTCTTTTAGATGTACAGGATGCATGAGAGGATGCAGGAAAACTAACCCTATAGGCGGCAGGGGCAAAGGCAGAGGAGGTGTTAGTGTCAGTCTTTCCAGCCTTCCTCCAGTGATCAAACATGCTCTTACAAAGTTATTTTGAAGTGTCAAGGTCAAATTTTGTCATTTCAAAGAGTTTTCAAGCAAAATTTGGTCACTAGGCATTAGGTCTAGGGTTTGCTTTCACTCCTTCTAAAGTTTTCCAAATGGCGGTCTATGTCATCATTTAGCTGATTCTATCATCATTCATAGGGTTTTCATTATCATGTCAGTGTCTAATGAGTCATTTTACATCTTGTTCATGCTTCAGTGCGCCCAGGCAAGGTCAGTTTCCGTCTCCCTAGGGTTTTGAAGCCTTTTCTCTCGGATGGTCAAATCATAGGCAAAACTTGTTCCTGATGTTCATACACTTCCCCTATCCTTCATGTACCTTATCAAACACTCCCATCCCTTAGATCCGCCAAATTCTCATTTTTGCACAAACCCTAGTTTCTAGCTACAACCTGGCAATTTTCTAAGTTTGGCCTGTGATTTGCCCTTTTGGACCCCTTCCCCTCACTCAATATCTGAGATTCCACTTTCCCCTGCTTCCTAACATCCCTCTCCACTCCCAAAAATTTCCCCAAGAATTTAGAAGCCCCCTGTCCCCTTCATCTCGCTTTATTTCGACAGAATTCCTTGTTTCACACATCGGGACAAGTCACACTCAAATGATGCTTCAGAGCAATCAAAGATGAATTTTGGGAAACTGAGAGAGGATTTTGTCCAAAACATGCCAAGGAAGAAAAACCTCATTCACTTTTTTACACAGGTGTCATGGTTTTAGAGAAATGTCAAGAATACCGTTGCCTCAGGAGAATCAAAGACACCTCTGAAGTGACCTTGGGAAAATCAAGTTTTCTCCTAGCTTGGTTGGCCAAATGATTTGATTGATGGGTAAAATGATAACTAGACAAATAGAGATTTCCAATGAGCTATCATGAGATAAATTTGGGGTTGAGGAAGGCATTCAAAAGTTGACTGCAACAACACTCTTCTTTCAGGCAGCCTCATTTGGCACTTTTTGACCAGTCTTGGGAGATTTGATTTTTGACAGGTCAA
>APFE030862094.1:120494-156605 GCA_000404065.3 Pinus taeda
TTGAGGAAAAGGAAGGCCAGGGTTTTGCAGACATCACTGTGGATTCTTGTGTTGATGGTGTGTTTCCTATTTGTCATTGTAAGTGTGTTCCATTTCTTATTCTATTGCTGCTAATTAAACAAAAGAAGTGATAAAGTTTGAATTCATGCATGCCATGCTCAGCTTTCAATTTTGTTTAATATTTATGTTTTCCACTGTCTAGAGAGGATTCAAATTCATTGGTTGCCCTCTTTAGCCTCTCTTCTTTTCTCCTTGATCATCCATCTCAGCTAAAGGCATCAGCACAAACTCCTACCTTGCCCCAAAGACCCACCTACAAAAACTGAGCTCAATCCCCGCACCCTGAAATTGCGCTCCCTCCAATTGCCACCAAAAACCCCAAAAACTTTAAATCAAACCTCCTTATCAGTTTACTAGCCTAATATCAGTGTTTCTAATTGATCAACTCATCCTATTGAAAAATCCACTGAGTTTGACCGGAGAGAGCCTTCTCATACGCCGTAGGGCTAGCTACGAGGTGAAATGGTTTGATGTAGCCTTGAGATTTGTCTATCTCAGCCTAGGTGAAATTTCAAGTGCTAACAGGAGGAAGGAAAACTTTCATTGATAACATTATTTTAAAATTTGAAACATCTTAGAAGATAATCTCTCAGAGGCCACAAACTCAGCACTCTCTCCAGACGGACTACGAAACGGAGGAAGTATTGGGACCAGAAAGGGCCGAAGAGACAGTAGAACAAACTGAGGAGTCAATGGAAGATATTGAAGAACCAATAGAAGATATTGAAGTTGAGGAACCAATTCATAATATTGAGAGCCCAACAGAAAGCGTTGAAGATCGGGCAGGTGAAACAGGGGAACAACCAATGGACGGAAACAATGAAGGACCCTTTGGTGGGGGACGAAGAGAAGGAAGAGGAGAAAATTCCCTTTCCACCTTGGAATTCCCTATTGAAGATCTTCCTAGAGGGGCAACTCCTATGAAGAACATCCCACTTTCAGCCCTACCTAATTTCCATGGTTTATCATCTGAAGAGCCCTGATGAATTTCTGTTTGAGTTTGATATATTGTGTAGAAGTTATGATTATGTTACTAATCCTCAAAAGTTAAATTTATTTCCAGCAACATTAAAAGGAAATGCACTGAGGTGGTTCATGAGCCTGGGAGGACATGGGATCAAAACATGGGAGTAGATGAAAGAAAAGTTCCTGGCCAAATACCAATACTATTGCCAAACAAGAGAGAGGAAGGAGGAATTATTTAAGATGGTTCAGATGGAGGATGAAAATCTGGAGGATTTTGTGGAGAGGTTACAATATAATTTGCAGAGATCTGATCACCCTAATATGAGTAAGGATATTCTTAAGTCAGTACTGTTGAAAGGGGTATCAGATGACTGTTTAGACATGTTGAATATGCTTGGAAACAAAGATATATCTAAGGAATCATATGATGAGATTGCCAATCTCTGTAAGAGATGTTCAAGAGGAGCAGTAAACAGACCAAAAAGCAGGGATAGTACATACTCAACAGTCCAAAAATCAGCGAGTGGAGGAGCAACAAGGGTTGAAATAGGTAACTTACTTGAAGACTTTAAAACTGAAATGTTAAGCTCTTTTGCTTCATAAATTGATACCTTGCAGGTTAAAAGGAAGCAGGCAGAGGCAGAAGCTGCTTTGGCTATTTTCTGCTCTAAATGTAGAGAAAAACACCCACTGAGGGAATGCCCACTAGACAAGGTACCAATTTGCACTATTTGCGAGAAGGACCATGAGACTCAATAATGCCCTTCTTTACCAGGAATAAAAGCAGCACTGCAACCAACTGAAGAAGAAGCTGAAGCAGTTTATTTGCTGGTACAGAGGAGGCAATGACAACCATGAGGAAAAAGTGCGAATTCTAATATGCCATTTAATTGTTGGAATAATCATCCTCCTTTTCAAGCAAATTACCCACCCTTAAATAAAATGCAATACCCACCCTTCAACCAAATGAACTTTCAACCCATGCAGCAACCAAACTCTCCCTTTGTGGATCCTACAATATGGAATCCCTGGTCTCTACAACAATCTTATTTTAATTAGTGGAACCCAAGCTGGACAACTCAGCAAATCCCATTTCCAAACCAATTCCCCCAGTACCAATAATCTCTCTCTCTGCCATCAAACACTCCACCAAATAGCCAGACAATGAGACCCCAGCTGCCTGTACAACCGAAACCCAACCCTAATAATAATAAAGCTCTGGAGGTCATTGATATTTAGAACCAGCCTATTTTCCCTATGCAATGTAATGATATTCATTTGCGGTCTGGGAGAGTAGTCGAACCTATTATTGATGACATTACTTCTTCTGACTCTGATAAATAGGAGAAAGGAAAAGATAAGTCATCCAATAAGAATGTTGGAACAGTTGAGTCACCCTTTAATAAAACCGCTGAAACAGCAGAGCCTCTATTCCCTGAACGTCTGGCTCTTACCAAGACACTTGAGCCACCTGCTTTTAATCTTCTAGGAGAATTACAGAATCTGTATGTTAAAATTCCACTTTTACAAGCACTTAGGGATGTACCAATTTATGCTAGAACTGTTAGAGACATTTTCATTAAGAAACCTGGAAGAAAAGCTAAAGATCCCCTCACAGTTCATATGATGGTGATCTAGCTGCTTTAATGACAGGAAAAACCCCTCCTGTGAAATATGGTGACCCTGGTCATCCTACAGTTACAGTACAGGTTGGAAAAACTTTTGTTTCCAGAGTTCTGGTAGATTTAGGTGCTGCTATAAACATTATGACACTTGAAACTGCACAGTTATTACAGTTAAAGAATGTAATTAGAGAGACCCCAACCATTCTAGAACTAGCTGACCGTTCCACAATCAAACCAGAAGGGGTTATTGAAGACTTGATAATTTCAGTCGAATCTTGGAACTACCCAGTTGATTTTGTTGTATTGCAGACTAAAACAAAGTTGGGGGGGACATCCATTGATTTTAGGGAGACCTTGGCTGGCTACAGCAGATGCCTTCATTAGCTGTAGATCAGGTTCAATGACAATTTCTAATGGATGTGAAACTAAGCAGCTCACTCTTTACCCTCATGCTACACCTATTATTAACAATGATAACTTTGTATGGTTAGACTATGAGGATGATGATACCCAACCCATCTTGACTATTGGACAAGCCTTAACTTTTAAAGATACAACCGAGGATGAACTAATTAGTAATTTTATTTCCAAACCTTCTTTGGTTAACTCTAAAACACATGATCAATTGACTGCAATCTTGGAACCTGAATCATAGCAAACCTTAAAACTGAAAATTTATCTCAAACAACTGATATCTCCTCTAAGAGCATAACAGTAGAAATCGAGCCTGGCAAAACATTGAATATAAACCCTAACTTAACAGATGTTGAAACACAACAGTTAATGAAGTTACTTCGTGAAAATAAGGAAGCATTCACATGGGACTACATATATATGAAGGGAATCTATCCTGAATTATGTACTCATCGTATTTATATTAAAGAGGGGTCTCACCCAGTCTGTCAACCCCAGCGACGAATGAATCCCAATTTAAGGGAATTGTTAAAGAAGAACTTCAAAAATTGCTTAATGCAGGGTTTATATATCCTATAGGTGATAGTGAATGGGTTTCTCCATTAGTGATTGTACCTAAGAAAAATGGGAAATGGAGAGTGTGTGTGGATTATAGAGCTCTAAATAAAGCCACTCAGAAAGATCATTTCCCCTTACCATTTATTGATCAGGTGCTAGACAGTTTGTCAAGAAAGAGATTCTTTTCCTTTTTAGATGGTTTTAGTGGATATAACCAGATCAAGATTGCACCCCAAGACCAAGACAAGACCACTTTTACTAGTCCATGGGGAACTTTTGCCTATAGAGTTCTTCCATTTGGGCTATGTAATGCTCCAGCAACATTTCAAAGAGCAGTGATAGGAATTTTCTTTGATATGCTTAATGAATCTTTGGAGATAGTTATGGATGAATTTACTCCTTATGGCGTGACTTTTGAAGATGCATTACAAAACCTTGAGAAAGTACTTAAACAATGTATAGAAGCCCATCTTGCCTTAAGTACTGAAAAATGTCATATGATGATGAATCAAGGAATTGTATTGGGACACTTCATCTCATTCCTAGGAATTCAAGTTGATCTAGCTAAGGTGCAGGTAATTCAGACTCTTCCTATCCCTAAAACACAAACTGATGTAAGAAGGTTTTTAGGACATGCTGGATATCATAGAAGATTTATCAAGGATTTTTCTAAAATAGCTTCTCCTTTGTTTGTGTTACTTATGAAAAATGTTGAATTCAAGTGGACTGATGGTTGTCAAAAAGCATTTAATGAACTTAAGCATCAGTTGTCTACAACTCCTATTTTAAGAGGACCTGATTGGGAACTGCCCTTTCATATATCCTCTGATGCTTCAAATACTACAATTGGAGCTGTCTTGGGTCAAGAAGAAAACAATCTTCCTTATGCTATCTATTTTATTAGTAAAAATATGACCCCTGCTGAACTTAATTACACAGTTACCGAAAAGGAATTTTTAGCAGTCATTTATGCTATTAACAGGTTTCGACATTATATTACTGGTTACACTACTTTTGTTCATACTGATCACTTGGCCATTAAGTATTTAATGAATAAATCGGTCACAAATGCTCGAGTTACTAGATGGTTATTATTATTACAAGAATTTGATATTACGATTATAGATCGACCAGGTAAAGAAAATGTAGTTACTAATTTCCTTTCTCGGATAAAAACTGATGAGAACACTCCAGTAGATGATTCCTTTTCTGATGAATATTTATTTGCAGTATCTGCTCACTCACCTTGATATGCAGACATTACCAATTATTTAGTTGCAGGGAAGCTACCATCACACCTGTCACACAAAGAGAAAAGAAAGATCATTCAACAAAGTGCTCGGTACAGATGGATAAGTGGGTTTCTTTTTCACATAGGACTTGATCAGGAAATTCGGAGATGCATTAGAGAGGATGAGGTTTATGTTATATTTAAGGCTTGTCATGATGACCCTTGTGGAGGGCATTTTGCTGATAAAAGAACAGCACATAAGGTTCTTAGAATGGGTTATTATTGGCACTCACTTTTCAAGGATGCAAAGAAATATGTCAGGGCCTGTGATAGCTGTTAGAGAATGGGTTAGCCTAATCACAGGGATGAAATTCCACTGAACCCCTAGGTAATACTTGAACCCTTTGAAAGATGGGCTCTAGATTTCATAGGTCCCATCAACCCTCCATCCAATAAAAGAGTTTATATACTAGTTTGAACAAACTATATGACTAAATGGGTGGAAGCTAAGGCACTTCTTAGAGCTAATGAAGAATCTATTTTAATCTTTCTATTTGAAGAAATCTTTGTTAGGTTTCGATTGCCTAGAGAACTAGTCACAGATGGAGGACCTCCTTTAAACTCTCATGGCTTTAAATATACACTTCAGAAATATCATAGTAATCATAAAATGACTACGCCTTATCACCCCCAGGCCAATGGGCAGGTGGAAAGTACGAATAAAGTCATAGAAGCCATTTTAACAAAAACGGTAAAGGAGAATAGAAGGGATTGGTTTCAAAGGTTGCCTGAAGCATTATGGGCTTACAGAACTACTTGGAGGAACACTACAGGTTTTTCACCTTATGAATTAGTTTATGGTAAAAGTGTTGTTTTTCCTGTGGAATTTGAAATTAAAACCTTAAGAACTGCTTTAGCTGTTAACCTTGACTTGACTGATGCATAGACAACTAGGTTGTAGCAGCTTCAGGAATTGGATGAAAAGAGGTTGGATGCCATCCATCAAACAACTACGATACAACAGCAAATAACCAGGTGGCATGATAAAACCATTAAGCATAAGTAGTTCCAAAAAGGTAATTGGGCTCTATTGTATGACTCCCGTTTTGAAAAATTTCAAGGCAAATTAAGAACAAGGTGGCTAGGACCCTCTGAAGTAGAGACTGTTTTCCCAAATGGAACAGTCAGGCTCCTAACAATTGATGATTCTAGAACACCATTGTTAGTGAATGGGTATCGGCTCTGTTTGTATCAACAACTTATTTCTAAAGAGGATTTCAAAGCCACTTGCATGACAGATATACATTATGTCTTTCTGGGGGAGTCTGCTATCCCTCATTGCACTTAGTTCTTCTATTTATATATATATTTTTTAGATTAGATTTCTTAACTAATAATCCCTGTCAAGGGTTGTCATGTTACAATTAATTATTTTGCAGATCTTAGATCTAGAGGCTGGCTGAGAAGAATAATTTCAATACAGGAAGGATCAAGCTTCGGCTTGGGAAACATTGCCATTTCACTTCAAATCATAATCCATTCCCTCTCACTACCCTTCGGCAACATCTTCCCATTTTTTCTGTTGCTGAAACACCATTTTTTTTCCCGTTGCTGAAACACCATTTTTTCCCGTTGCTGAAACACCATTTTTTTTCCCGTTGCTGAAACACCATTTTTATTCCCGTTGCTGAAACACCAATTTTTTTTCCCATTTTCTCCATTAAGGAAACACCAATCTTTTCCATCTTTCCCTAAGAAGCACCAATTTTCCCATTTTTCCTGAGATTGAGGCATTACTTTCTCTCAAAAACGATGGATACATATCACTCTTCATTAAAGGAATCAGCCATTCATCCTGATAATTGTGTTCCTTCACTATCACTTCTCATGAATATAGAAAACCTTTTGTATAAATACCCTCATACTTTATAAACCCTTTTTCATGACCATCGGTGATCTATTAACGATGAGATTATATTTTCCGCACAACAACCAAAGGTAAAATGTGAAGGTATGTGTGTTTATGTGTAAATATTAAACTGTAGTTAATGAGAAGATATTGATATGATTGCCAAAATCACTGTACATTCAAACCTATCATTTTAGCCACAGTTGGGAGGAATACCAAAATATTGCAATCATTCCATGATACGCCAATTACCGTCATTTCTTTTTCTTTCACGGCCATGTCTCGTCTCCCCGTCTCTGTCTTATTGTGTCATAACCTCATTTGCAACATCTTACTCTGTTTCGACTGTGGCAACTCGGTTCTGTACTCTGCATTTTACTGAACCAGTAACTATGGGAGGAAACACTGTTAGACATGAACCTGGCTCAACGGCTCTATTGGAACTTTACCAGGAAGCATACCAAATTTTTCTACAAGCAGGATGGGTGGACTATTTCCAAAGGCTCCCGGATTTTGATTCTCAGCAAGTTCTGGAATTCGCATGCAATTTGAAAGAAGGATACTCTACTATTCAGGGAGTGCGAATTCCAGTAATGGAGGAGGATATTTCGCAGGTTTCAGGGTTACCAACCAATGGCATTCGTTGGTTCAGTCGGAAACACCTCATTTTGAACGCACAACAAGATTTTATTCTACTAGGGGAGCGGGTCGAACCTAAAGGCAGGGATGTTGCACTATGTTCACTACCACTGCCATGGCCGAAGGTTGCAGAGTTTGTTAAGCACTACTTCACCTGTGAGGGACATTACCGGGTAGTATACCAGCACGACTTTATGTTGTTGAATCATTTAAGACATGGTCGTTTATTAAATATGCCATACTATTTGCTTGGCTATCTAAAGAATATGTCACACTATTTTGTGAATGCAAGGCACCCACTCCTCTCTCTCACACACCATCGCTTGGTTCAACTCCTAATCCATAGGGGCTTTGCCCTGCACAATCCCCCTCCCCTTGACAACCCTCCCCAGCAAGCTGCTGAAATCCCTCAACCAGCAGTAGAAAATCTCCAACAAGCTGCTGAAATTCAACAACCAGCAGCCGAAACACCCCAATTGGGCACTGAAAATCCGCAACAGACCCCACCCCTTAATGTAACCGAATCATCCACTCCCATTGTCCATATTCCCAATGATAATTCAGATGATAATACCCCCATTATTAAGCTCAAAAGGAAAACACAAGAAAATGTTGTACCTCCACTAAAGAGAAGAACAAGGGCTCCAATTAAGGAAGCCGCTATTACTGATAATCCCCCTATCCTAAGGAAAAATGTTCGTAAGACCTCGGAGACGAACAAGGACGTCTGCAGAAACTGAGGCCATCACCCCAAATTCCCCACCTATCATCCTAAAACCCCGGACCCCGCCAAGCCTTGAACCCTTACCTTCCTCACCCTCGGGTACCGAAATGCAAAGTGTTCAGGATTTTGTGACATCATTTCTTTCAGAGGACGCAGCTGCTCCACAAGAACCAGCTGCTGATTTATCAAAATTAGACACCCAAGATGATGTACAGCATATGGCTGCTCCACAAGAACTAGCCACTGACTTAACAGGTGATAGACAAGAACCACCTGTTGAGAAACAAAAGATAGACGACCTAGATGTGGCTGTTACACAAGAACCAGCCACTGACCTAACAGGTGTTACACAAGAACCACCTATTGAGAATGAAAATGATGAAGCTGCCACCGAACAACGATCCTCCCATCCACTGGAACCTGCAACTGCTACAGAAGGCCCGGTTACTTTAACCTCCCTTCAGGAAGAAAAAGAGTTTTTGAAATCTGAGATTGAGGCTTACAAGCATGAGTTAACAATGGCAAGGGAAGCTTATGAAAAGGAACTCAATCTGTACATTTTAGCTCAGGTTGCATCTGCAGCTGAAAAGAGTGCAGAAAAGGATCGACACAATGAATACATGTGCAGTGAATGTGGTGATCACTATTCTTGAGCCAGTTATAAGATAATCGAAGTTCTGTTGCCTGGATCTAGTCCTGTATCTGCTCCTGTCATAGTTAAAAAGGAACGCCCTGCTGTTACACAAGAACCAGCAGGGCCTTCAAAGACCTTTGAGGAAGAAATAAAACCACCTCGGCCTACCCTAGTTGCTACAGATGAGAAACCAACACCAAAGTCTTTAAAGACTGTATGTACCCAGATTGAACCTCGATGTGTAAGCATTGTTTCCACTCAGAACTCCAATTTTCAAGAACTGAGGGATACATGGAAGACAAAGTATGATCTCTCACAAGTAAAGGCATTTCAGTAACATAAATCATTATGGCTCAATCATGTATATAGAAATTGGGAAATCCTCGAACAATCTCGTGCACAACACAAGGAAAACAAAAAGCTAAAAACCAGATTGTCTCTTATCTTTGACCTGGTTCAAAGATTACCTGCCACTAAAAAACCATCTTTTAATTATTCTGTGTTTCTGAGAGAACACTTAGCGTTCCTCCAAGTGAAAGCGATCAGAGATGGACGACCCCACGAGGTGTCTACACCTCAACAGTTTATTGAGACTTTTGCAGAAGCGTCAAATAGTGAACAGAACTTGTTATGTGAATTCTATCTTCATAATGAGGCCATGCCTGAAGATAGAAAGCTTAATTTAATTCCTCTCGTTGGTGATATTCAAATTAGAGCTTTCGTTTCTTTCTTGGCTAATCAGCTTACTTGGAAAAATGCTTTCATGTCAGCAACACACAATGAGGAGAACTGCCTTCTCTAGATCTGAGCTGAGCCACAAAATGCCGTTGTTTTTATTGGTGAACATCAACGAGTTCTACGAGAACCAGGAATGACTGACCATATCAGAAAACTACAAGCAACAATCTTGGAGGACTGCCAACACTATGTCAATACTAAGGGAACTTTGGCCATACAAGCAAACAATCTATTTTGGGAACACTGTCCTAAGGAGAGAAGGGAGTACCATCCCTTTAACCCTCTCAATCTTCAGGCAGCAATCTCACGAATACCTAACTATGCTAAATGTATTCAAAAGTGTGATGAGAAATGGTTGGGTTATCACTTTCACTTCCCTCTTCTATGTTTGCCAGGACAACAATATAAGGCTCAGTTCACGTTGTCCAAAAAGGAGGATCTTGTAGCATGGCAAAAAGTTCAGAATGTGCAAGGGTTCAGAGACATGGTTGACAACACTTTCTATACTTACTGCATAAGCAATTTGCACTGTACATCCCAGTATTCCGACTCAGACTCAGAGTAGAAGTTGCATGGGGACATGCAATCCTTTCAGTTGGGGGGGATGTTAGGACCCCATATTGTCTCTCTCTGGCCATACATTTTGTTATAATATCACCCTTTTCAACCCATATTTGAAAGTCCTTGTTAGTGTTTTGACTCAATTATTCCAAAGGTATGCAGTGACTCTTCTCATCGCTATATGTTTAATTATTTAACATATAATCATGTTGTCTTCATAATTGATCTTTGAAGTTGATTAGTTGCTGAACAATTAAAGAATGATGTGCAGCCCGCATTGCTAAAACTGCCTGAAGCTGGCAGGACTATCTTTTGCAGTTGCTGAAACAACAGGAACAACACGCAAATCTCGAAGCTGAAACAGCAAGAACAACACGCAAATCTTGAAGCTGAAACAGTAAGAACAACACACAAATCTCGAAGCTGAAATAGTTGAGATTTGTGTACCAGATTTGAAAAGAATAGAGGAACCTGATCGATCACCGAGGAAGCTGTTATATTGGATGTAACGTTTATAATCTAAATTACTGTAACAACATTCTGTTGATGGAAAATTGATTTCCCTATTTTTGTATAATGGGTTGAACTAGAATCTATAATGTAAATCTTTTGTAATAGATGTCTCCTCTATATAAAGAGGAGACATCTACATTAGAAGGGGGGAATGAATAGGCTGTAACAGGAGGTTTTAGTTGAGGGAACGAGACTGAATCTTTTCTATAATATGGTATATTGATGAATGAATAGAGTTTTGTTCTGAGTATCTCATTTTAGTTTCTGTTTCCTGGGGAATCTTGTGAGAAGGATAGGGCCCACCTTCATCACAAGATTCACCCATTATCTTTCTGTCGTGTGTTAAGTGTGATTTCTGTTCATACCTTGTTAACAAGTACTGTTTCTGGATGTTATCTTACCTTTGCTGAAACTCTGTTTCTTTCTTAATCGATTGATGTTATTTCATGAGTGTCTCACTGGTGATTAGGTCTACAGAGTGAATTGGCCAACTAGATAAACAGTGGCAGGTGCTGAAGGTTCCTGCTCTGGGGATAGGGTCGTGATCCTCTGTTACAGAATAGCCATTGTTTTCTTTTGCAGATTTATTCTTTCTGATCAATTATTCATCTCTTGTTAGATATCTGCAATAGAGTATAGTTGTTGTAACACAAAGTGAAGCTTTAAACGAGGTGTGATTTGTTTATACTACAACTTTTAGTGCTATTAAGATTGAGTACATATAGTACGTAGTTGCCTTTGAAATAATCAGACTTCCTTGGGTTGACAATTTATGTGGCACTCGACTGTTTAATTAATAAGCAATTAAAGTGACCAACAAATCTCATCAAGCTACTACCGGCGAATTGTTTGTGGATGGAAAATGTTGCCTCTAATTCATGGTAGTGTTGAAGCCCAACCTGTAACTATAGCTCATCTTGTCAGTCTTGAAAGCTTAAGCTATCTGTCACCAGTTCGACTCAACTCCTCTTCTTCAAAGATAACCAACAGCTGTTGGGGAAACGCTGCTCCCAAGTCCTCAGGTGATAAGCGTCCTAATAAGGGAAAGGAAATGTTGTTTAAGCTTAGAAGTAATGAAAATGTTTGTGTAGAGAACAAATGAACATCATGCAAGGTAGTTGATCAGTCACAACCTTGTTCCACGAACTTTGTGTGGTCATTTTCAAGCAGTTGCAGAAGGGGTAGGGAAATGAAGGGAAACAATTTATTTCACTCCTTACCATTTTTCAGAAGTCAATCCACTACAGAGCGTAAATTCAAGGGAGCAACCTCAGGGTGCACTTCTACAGAAATAGAAATTGATGTTTCGAGCGGAGTGGAAGGTTCGAAACCCCTGGAGGCATGGAGCATAAGCAGTAAAGTCCAACTTGAGTCCCAGTGCTATACTGAGTTGAAGCCAGGCAAGTGATCTGAAAATGAGATCTTAAATCAATATAAAGGTATTACATACTCATGCGCAGGAATGCCTATATTACTTAGTGCAACGGATTGAAAAGATTGCGAATAATATAGACAATTAGCAGTTATAAAACATAATAAGCACACACATCAACATAGCAAATAATCAAGGAGTTCACCAGACTTCCTAGCTACATCTCCTGGTCCAACTTTCAGTGTCAACCTCTATATTATGTCTTCAAGAGCAGATTATTACAAGTGTGAGTCCAAATCGAGTCTCAACACAATAGTGACAAAACAATAGGGATTTACTTGAAATCCTAAAGTCTACAAGAGTACATAGACTCTCCCTATTGCTCTCTATCTTCTGCTTTCTCTCTGTCTCAGCAACTGCCTCCTCTGTCTCTGCCATTGAATGGCTTTTAAGCCTATTGGCGCTTGTCAGTTCATCTCCCCTTTCGGGCTCTCTAGCTTCCAGCTGCTATCCCTTCCTTTCCTTCTAGAGAGTTTAACAATCATTGCTAAATGCCCTAAGGTATGGTGGCCACCTATTTGTAACGGAAAGGACCACTAGCGCGGGTGAAATCCCAAAAGGTTTTTTCTATGTTTACACAGAGAAATACACAGAAAATACTGAAAAATCCGATAAAACACTTTCTATCGGACTTCAAATAATATTGAATCCACCCTATAATCCTATCGGGTCCGCCTTTGGTCGCTATCGCAAGCCCACTGTTGATCTGCGTGATCTCCGATCCAACGACTGATATCTATTTCGGGTGGCTTATGTGCATGGAGATTACCCACTCGAAAAGGCTGTTTTCTCTCTCCGGCGCCAAGCCACGTGTTGGCCAGTGTATGGGATTGGGCGGAGCCCATCCAATACCACTTACCGCCTGAGGCCCGCCCGAAATCTTGCTTTCCATGGAACTCAAATAACCCAAAGCCACATCTATAAACCTTTCGGGTTCGGCTTTATCACTTCAGGTCATTTCCTTTGTATTTTGGTTTTATAACCGAAATGCGCTAATACATAAAAAAACCCAAAAAATACTTTTATATCGGAACTCAAAACTTATACAGCCACATTTATAAACCCCGTCGGGTCCGGCTATCGCAAGTCACATGTTGTATTGGCCCAACTCCTTTATATCACTGCGATGCGATATATCACAATCACATATCACATGGTCTTTGAGCCTCTGGTAAGTCTTCCCTTTATGTTATAGCGATAGGATATTGCGATTTGATCTGGGCCATTGATCTGCACGCTTGATCAATGGTCCTCATTAAATCGCACTGATTTCTATCATGAGTTCGATAGGGCTACCTCTGATGTACTCTGCTGGTCTCTCTCGATTGTGATATTCCGATTTGATCTGGACCATTGATCGATCCGATCTGACGGCTCCTGTGCAGCGTCACTTCCACCTTTGCTTAGCTCTTTTTTCCACCATTCTTTCATTGTTTTCCCTTGTGATAGTGTTTTTGATAGTTAATATATATGAAGACTTAAAGGTTTTAGGATCCATTTTGGATCACGCCTTCCCACTGAAAAGCTTTTGGACCACCAAAAGTTGGTTTTTAGGCATCGATCAAGTGAGGATACAGCTCCCTCACTTGTTTAACTTCTATCCACCATGCTTTGCTTGGATTTGAACCTTTGAGCCCTATTCTCAGGTACTCAACATTCCCTCCATGCATAGTTCTCACCTTCCTATCCAGAACTGTATCTTCCTGTAACTCATTGAGATATTTAGGTAATAAATCCTCAATAGAAGGCAACTGACTTTGCTCTTCAGGATCTTCAATCAATGAAGGTTCATAAAATCTCAAGTTTTCTGCATTAATGACTGAATAGATCTACATATAAGCTGGTAAATCAAGGTGAAAAGAATTTTCACCAATTTTATCAAGTATCTTGAAAGGTCCATACCTTATTGGTTTTAGCTTCTTGCCTTCACCTTGCATTCTATCTTTATTGATGTACAAGCAGACTTGATCACCAACTTGGAAACTGTGCTCAACCCGATGCTTGTCATGTCTTGCCTTGTACTTGGCTTGACTTCTTTTGAGTTCTTCTTGTACTACCTAGTGAATTTCCTGGATTTGTTCAATGAACTTGGTTGCTTTGTCCACATCACTGTGTCCATCAACTGCTATGTCTTTATCAAAGACAAAATCCAAGGGAGACATTGTTATAAAACCAAAACAAGTCTCAAAAGGAGATCTCTGAGTAGAAGAGTGCTTGGCACGGTTGTAAGCATGCTGCACATAACACAAATGCTCATCCCAAAGCTTGGGCTACTTGCTGCAATAGCCTTTGAGCAACTGGATCACTGTCTTGTTGAGCACCTCTATATGACCATCTGTTTGTGGATGAAATGCTGTGCTCTTCTTCAACCTGGTGTCCATCAACTCCCATAGATTTGACCAAAACTTCCCAACAAATCGAGAATCTCGATCAGATACAATAGAAGTCGGTAACCCAAAATAAACCCATACATTCTGAAAGAATAACTTCGCTGTTTGTTCAGTTGTAACCTACTTGTTACATGGTATCAAAATACACATTTTACTGAACCTATCCACAACAACATACAAATAATCATGACCCTTCCTAGATTTTGGCAATCCCCCAACAAATTCCATGGAAACACTTTCCCAAGGATGAGAAGGAATTGGAAGTGGAGTGTACAAGCCTAATTTTCTATTACTAGGCTTGCTCGTGGCACACATAGTACACCCTTTGATACATCTAGAAATTGTCTCATGCATTCTTGACCAATAACAGAACCTTTGCAATTGTGCAACTATTTTACTTACACCAAAATGACCTGATGTTAGAGAACTATTTGCTTCTCGAATTATGTTAACTCTTTTATTTTGTGAAATGCATAACTTTCCCAAATGATATAAGAGTTGGTCATTTACATAATAATCCAATTCTTCTACTTGCTTGCCATGACTTAAAGTTGCATATACATCTTTAAAATCTACATCTTGAGCATATTGCTCAATGTAACTCTCATGCATTACTGAGTTATGCTTAAGTATAGTAAATGCATTTATGATTGGTCTTGATAACATGTCTGCAACCTTATTGTGTATTCCCTTCTTATATCTGATGACAAGATGAAAATGTTGTAGAAAACTCGTCCATCTATAATGTCTTGATTGCTGTAATTTAGTTTGTGAGTGAAAATATTGAAGTGGTTGATGATCTGTATGTATGATTGTTTCCTTACCCATTAGGTAATGTTTCCAGTTTTTCACACTTTGCACTAATGCATACAATTCTTTATCATATGTGGGATAATTAACTACTACATAAGTAAATGTCTCAGAATGATAACATATGGGTTTACCGTGTTGCATCAACACTGCTCCCATGGCATAGTCGTTGGCATCTGTCTCAATCTCAAATGGATGTTGAAGATTTGGCAGTGCTAGTACTGGTGCTGTACTAATTTTTTCTTTTAAGGTGTCGAAGGCTTTCTACTGTTTTCCTCCCCACTTAAACATGTGTTTCAATGATGTTAAAGCATTTAATGGAGCTGCAATCAATGAAAAGTTAGCAATAAACTTTCTCTAGTATTGTGCTGCCCCTAGGAAACTTGTAACCTCTATAGCAGATTTGGGTTTAGGCCAGTTCACAATGACTTCAACCTTAGAGGGATCTATCTTCAATTCACCACCCCCTACAATATGACCCAAATAATTTAAGGATGTTTTGCCAAATTCACATTTTGATAGTTTTACATAGAGATTTTCTCTTTTTTAAAACATCTAAAGTCTGATTCACATGCTTTACATGGTCTTCCCATGTCTTACTAAAAACAAGAATGTCATCTAAATAAACAATTACAAAGTCATCAATAAAAGGTCTGAGTACATCATTCATAACTCTCATAAACATAGCAAGAGCATTAATTAAGCCAAAAGGCATAACCAACCATTCATACAGTCCTTTCTTTGTCTTGAAAGCAGTGCTCCATGCATCCTGTTCTGCAACTCTGACCTGATGATAACCACTTCGTAAGTCTAACTTAGAAAAGTAAATTGCTTCTTTCAATTGATCTAATAGATCATCAATACGAGGAAGAGGATAACGATTCTTGATCTTTATTTTATTTATTGCTCTATAATCAATGCACATTCTCCACGATCCATCTTTCTTTCTCACCAGCACGATTGGAGATCCACATGGTGATGTGCTTGGTCATATAAACCCTTTTTCGAGCAACTCCTGTACCTACTTTTTTATCTCTGCATTCTCTAAAGTTGGCAACTTGTACATTCCAATGTTAGGTAATGGAGCATCTTGCCGCAAAAAAATATCATGTACTATTTCTCGCTTGGGTGGCAGACCTTTTGGTTCTTGAAATAGTACATCATACTCTGAAACAACTTTAACTAAATCAAATTTCTGTTTAGAATCACAACCTTCAAATGCATTGGATTTTTCAGGATCCTTTGTCTTTACAACCATAAGTAAAAACTGCTTACTTGAATTCACAATTCTTTTCATCTATCCTGAGTTTATGGGAGAATAGTTATTTTTGAGTTTATGATCTCTTAAAATATATTCTATTCCATCTTTAGTGAGTTGATACTTATTTTCAACTCTATAGAAAATAACTTTCCTATCATACAAGTATGGACTTCCCAAAACAATACCACATATATCCAATGGAATTATATCTAACTCAATCTCATCTACAAATGTTGATCCAATAGCAAACCTAAGTTTACATTGTCTCGTTACTTGTAGATTTGTTTTATCACACACCCAACCTAATGCATATGGCTTCTCATGAGGTTTTGTTTGTAATCCCAACTTCTTTACAATTGTTTCGGAAACCAAATTTACTTGTGATCCACTATCAAACAAAGTATCAATCTTATTTTGCTTGCAAATTACTCTAATTTGAAAAAGCTCATTTCTTTCTCTCTCATTATTTTTATTATTAACAGATTGTGCAAAATTACTTGTGGATGCTTAAGAATCTTTACCTCAAATACCTGTGGCTGTAATTATTGTTTCATCGCCTGAATCTGATCCCAAGTCTTGCTAAATAGCTGTAGCATTCTTTCTCTTCTTACCACCAAACTTCTTGGGTTTCAGTTTTGGATGAAAAGACTAGTAGTGTGCCTCATTGTGTCCTTCTTTCTTGCAATGAGTGCATGAAGGTTTATCCTTATTTATAGTGTTTGCTTTCCTCTCCTTCCATTTCAGTTTCTTCTTTTCCTTGTTCTTGCTTACAGAATAATTAGATGTTCCCCCAACCTCTGGGTTTACATTCTTACCCCTAGCTTCTAGATGTGTTGCTTGAATTGATACATCATCTAGGCTAGTGGGATTAAACATGAGTATAGTATGCTTTAAATAACCATGCAGACCACCTATATACTTCAATAAAGACTCAGGTGAGTCCAAGGATATACCTAGAGTTAAAGCTCTTTTCCTAAATTCCTGAGTATAACTTTGTACACTTTGACCCTTCAACTGGCGAAGAATTTGCCAACTCATCATTGCCTGCTACATGTAAGCTAAAGGATAGAATTGCTTTTTGATAGTAGAAACAAAGTATTTCCAGGTAGAAAGGATTTTACTATGTTTTTATAGATCAGCTTGTGTCTTGCCTTCCCACCATACGAGTGCAGTTCCTCCAAGTCGAAGGCTAGCCAGCTGAATCTTCCTCCTTTCTGAACCAATGTTCTACACCCTGCAATATACATCAATATGTCTTATCCAATTATCTAGCTTCTCTGCATTTAGTTCTCCATCATAAATTGGCAAATCAAACTTCACATCTAATTTAATCAAAGAAGTTTTCTTCTTTTTCTTTTCAAAGCTAGTTTTATGCGAAGAAGATGATGAGGATGATGAAGGTGATGATGGAAGAGTTGGTGGAGGAGGCATTTCTCCTTTTCCTTTGCCTTCTAGAGAGGCAACTAGAAAAAGTTTCTCTCCACCTTTGTCCGGTTTAGGTGTTGAGGGGCTTTCACCTCGACCCTTATTAAATTCCAGATAAATCTCTTCCACCATGGCTTGGAGTCCCTTAAAACCTTCCATAAATTGAGATTCTAATCCCAATGGAGTTTCTTCTTCCATTCTCCTCTGAGAATAGACTCTTCCAATCTTTGGATTAGCCTCAAAAAGTTCTCCTTCTCTTAGTCTGAGCTTTAATCTAGTTAGCATTCAAAATCCAGCACAAGATTGTCTAACCTTAACAAAACCAGTTGCTCTGATACCACTTGATCTGAAAATGAGATCTTAAATCAATATAAAGGTATTACAGACTCATGTGCAGGAATGCCTATATTACTTAGTGCAATGGATCGAAAAGATTGCAAATAATATAGACAATGAGTAGTTATAAAACATAATAAGCACACACATCAACACAACAAATAATCAAGGAGTTCACCAGACTTCCTGGCTACATCTTGTGGTCCAACTTTTAGTGTCAACCTTTATGTTATGTCTTTAAGAGTAGATTATTATAAGTGTGAGCCCAAATCGAGTCTCAACACAACAGTGACAAAACAACAGGGATTTACTTGAAATCCTCAAGTCTACAAGAGTACACAAACTCTCCCTCTTGCTCCCTATCTTCTTCTTTCTCTCTGTCTCAGCAACTACCTCCTCTGTCTTTGCCATTGAATGGCTTTTAAGACTATCGGTGCTTGTCTGTTCATATTCCCTTTCGGGCTCTCTAGCTTCTAGCTGTTGTCCCTTCCTCTCCTTCTGGAGCATTTAACAATCATTGCTAAATGCCCTAAGTTATGGTGGCCACATGTTTGTAATGGAAAGGACCACTGGCACTGGTGAAATCCCAAAAAGTTGTTTCTATGTTTACACAGAGAAATACACTGAAAACACTGAAAAATCTGACAAAACACTTTCTATCAGACTTCAAATAATATTGAGTCCGCCCTATAATCCTATCGGGTCTGCCTTTGGTCGCTATCGCAAGCCCACCATTGATCTGCGTGATCTCCGATCCAATGACTAATATCTATTTCGGGTGGCTTATGTGCACAAAGATTACTTGCCTTAAAAGGCAGTTTTCTCTCTCTGGCGCCAAACCACGTGTTGGCCAGTGTATGGGATCGGGCAGAGCCCGTCCAATACCACTTACTGCCTGAGGCCTGCTCGAAATCCCACTTTCCACGGAACTCAAATAACCCAAAGCCACATTTATAAAAATTTCGAGTCTGGCTTTATCGCTTCGGGTCATTTCCTTTATATTTCGATTTTATAACGGAAATGCGCTAATACACAAAAAAATCCGAGAAATACTTTTATATCGGAACTAAAAACTTATAGAGCCACATTTTATAACCCCATCGGGTCCAGCTATCGCAAGTCGCATGTTGTATCAGCTCCATTCCTTTGTATCGCTGCGATGCAATATATCACAATCACATATCGCATGGTCTTCGGGCCTCCAATAAGTATTCCCTTTGTGTTATAGCGATGCAATATTGCGATTTGATCTGGGTCGTTGATCTGCATGCTTGATGAATGGTCCTCGTTAAATCGCACTGGTCGCTATCATGATTTCCATAGGGTTGCCTCCGATGTACTCCGCTGGTCCCTCGCGATTGCAATATTCCGATTTGTTTTGGACCGTTGATTGGTCCAAACCGATGGCTCCTGTGCAGCGTCACTTCTACCTTTGCTTAGCTCTGTTTTCTGCCATTCTTTCACTGTTTTCCCTTGCAATAGTGTTTCCGAGAGTTAATATATATGAAGACTTAGAGGTTTTAGGATCCATTTTGGATCAACGAGGCCAATGGAGAAGCGAATGACAAACAATATATTGCTGGCAGAGGCCAATTAAGCAGTTCTAGACTTCCGGCATCAAGAATGAGAAAGGGTATGGGCGGTCAACGAAGTAGTGGAAGGGTTAGTAGGAACAGGAGGTTGATGGTTCGAAATCTGGATTCCCCGTTGCTCGGAAAGCTGATAGTCGTGAAGGTTGACAACTCGATGGGAGGTGTGAGGGCAACAAATAAATCCTATGCTATCAGGCTCTTAGATGATCCAAAAATACTTTTTTATCATAGGTTATAAAATTAGAATAAAATTAGAATAAAATAATTATTAATTTAAGATATTAAATTAATAATTATTATTCTAGAATGTTTAGTTATTTAATGGAGACTTTTAGAATTAGCATATTGTTGTAACTAGATATGACTCTCCAAATGTGTCGTATCCTAGGCTCTATTTTAGGAGATTAGTTAGCTAGTTGGTTTGAATAGCATTTATTGTAAATGGACACTTGTTATTTAATAAGTGATCCATAATTAGATGTAGTTAGGACATGGAGCTTATAAATAGCTCATTGCAAGAGTGTTTGTGGAGTTCGGGTGTAAGCTCTTGCAAATCAATTATGTAATTATTTTTTTTTCTGATTAATAAAATTATGTGTCTGAGGACACTTCTGCCATTACTGTCTTGTATTGTAGAGGTACTATAATGTTCCAAACAATGTATTTTTTGAGTTATGTGTGTCACCAACCAACCATATATATCAGTGTAGAGCTTTGGATGCTCTGGCTGACCACCTTGATTGCACTGCATTCTAGGTAAATGAAACTCCTCGAGGATGAGGAGGTGGAGGAAAAAGAGGGGCGAGAACTTGAGGAAGAGGTCCAATTCATTGTTACAACTATGACCAGAGGTCCATGTTTCTCATGATTATCCATTACCTAGGAGGCCTTGGTGTTCTCGTTATTGCGTAAATATGATTGCAACTAAAGACTATACAAAAATAATTGTTGATTAGGAAGAGTGTAATCGCCAAAGACATGTAGATATGATCAATGCAAAATCTAGAGTACCTAATTCAGTTCATCAACCAAATATAAACATTGTAAGTAGGGGAGATTAGAGGAATGGAGAATATAAAGAAGTACTTGAGAAACCTACTATAATATGACCTATGTCTCTAAAGAAATCTTATGACCCTATCTAGTAGAGAGAATACTAGAATGTCGTAGACAAAATCTTCAAGCAGTTGGTTGCATCTTACAATATGTGAGTAGACCAACGAGAAAAGGGGAAGATTAGGAGCCCTTGATCTTCGCAGGATACATCCCAACCAGTTATGGTGTGGTTGAAATTATTTTTATAGATTATGAGTGATGATTAGTTGTACAACCAACTACAGAAAAAACTTAAAATTATTATTAGAGACAAAGGGTTTTGAGATAGACCTATTTATGACAATTTACCTAAACGCCACTCAATGCGTGTCTTCCACAACAAGAGAAGAACATGGAGAGAGATTCACATTGATGTCCTAATCGTAGGATACCAAATTAAAGATTCTATGTTAGATTTTGGGTCTGATATAAATATCTTACTAAGAAAAAAATGCGAGATGTTGGGCAAGCCCAAGTTAGTGTTCTCACCTATCTAGATATGCATGGCTAATCAATATTATATTATTGTAATTAGTTGACTTGAATATGTTGAAGTTGATATTGCAGGAGTGAATACAAAACCAAAGTTCAATGTTATAGATAATTTGGGTGATAAATATCCTTATCCAACGTTTTTGGGGATAGAGTGGGCATTTTCTAATTATGTTTTTATTGATCTCAGACGAGAGACTATGACCTTTGAAGTAGACAAAGTCCAAGTTATACAACCGCTAGATCCTTATCAAGGTTCAAGGTTTAGAGAGCTTGTAGAATATGTTGAGGAGCCTAATCTATTGGATCAGTTATATCATCTCACTATGGTAAAAATAGAAGATTATATAAACCATACAATGATGGTTCTATCCATTGGAGGAGTTTTCAAAACACAGAAGCAAGTTCAAACATTGCGTTGGTGGATTGGAATCAAGGAGACCATAAGCTGCACTCTAGACGTTGTGTAACTGTTTGTTGCTTCTGCTGGATTGGAAATGAGGTAAGGGATTATCCTACTTTCAATGGTATTGGATCTGTTTCTAAATTTATCAAATAAATTGATTTAAATATTGAAGAGACCCAAATAATTCCTCTATTAGATGTTACTCTACAAGAAACCCTTGTGAGATGTTGGCGAAATCATATAACTGACTTCAAAACTAGGAATCATTCAATTTCATTACGTTATGTTGGTTCAATGCACTAGAGAAGAATTCAATTTTAAATTCTTGCATATGAAGGCTATACCAGTCCATAAAAGTGTGTTTAGACTTTCACTATTGTTTGGAAAAAAATTGGACTTCCTATTTCAAAGTAGATGCATCAATTAATTCACGCTATGGGAACATTTCGACAAGCATTGTATCTAGAAGAAGATATGAAAAGGTAGACAACTAATTAGAAAGAAATGGTAGCTTAGTTTTGTAGTGATTACTCCTTCTTAGATGAAGATAAAAAGATAAGAGAGGATTTGAAGGTAATAAAAAGAGTATTGTTCCCCATTGGAAAACCTACTGTTGATTTAAGTAGTTATACACATTGTGAATATCTTTATGAATCTAGATTCCATAAATTTATTCTTGTCTAAAATCAAAAAAGAGTCAGAAGATGATGAATTGGAGGAATTAAGAAACCTAACTTTTAAGGAGTCTAAGGGAAAAAGAGATATCAAGGATGTTCTTGTAATGCCTCCTCCCACATTTACCCACTTTAACTGGTCTGCTAGGGTAAATATGAGATGAATGCTAGTATGAAATGACCCAACCTCCTAAGCTTAGTTAAGGAAGTGGAGTTCGCAAACTGAAACTTTACTCACCTTCCTCAAGAGCTACAGGATAGCCAGGAGATAAACAACCACTCTAGGTGCCCAAACCCTGAGCTAGACTTCTTTCTCAGTGAATTGAGCGCACAACTGCATGCAAAAGTTGTCAAGTGTGTGGTTATGATCCAACAATTGCATGTATATGCTTGCAAGGGTGCAGTTATAGCCCAAAACTTCTAGTTAAGAGGGCGAGGTCCCATATTTTGAGCCACCATTTCAGGCTAGCCTCTAAACCACTACCCAGAACTCAGTGATACTTTCTAGAATGATATATAAGATCCAGACAAAGCCATTCATATAAAAATTAAACAATAATTCTACCTAAATAGGCCTAACCATGACAACCATTTCTTCAAACACATGGTAAACATGTAATCTATAGATCATGAGTGCATATATGATTAAAGGAGTCTGAAACTTATCTAAGAATCATCAAGGAGGTATAATTCACTCTAATAATAGTTTCAATAACACTTTTTATAACATTCATTCATCAAGCATTAAAATAATTATTAGTTAATGAACAAGTCATAGCTAGAGCACATAACAAATCCATGCTTATAACCAGCAATTAACCAGAATGTTAACCATGATAGAACAACCATCAAATCATCATAATAACAAGTAGAATTACTAATAGATTACATAGGAAAATATCTCTTATTAACTTATGCAAAAACCAACCAAGTCAGGGACTTTCACATACCCCGATAATAGATTGGGATGAACCAAATATTTCTTTCATCCAATCACCCTTGTGCCATATTCCAAGCATTAATGCGGGATCTCAAGGCATAAATAACTAGGGTTTCCTGGAGATTAAACCACCTCCACCCCCATGCCACTACGATCTCGCCAAAACCGGTCAAGGGATCACATAAGAAAAACAAAACATAAACAACCAAGGCTTCTGAGATATTAAACCAAATCCACCCTTAGGTTGCTATGATCTCACCAAAATCAGTGAAGAGATGACTAAGTGTTGAAGACCAAAAATGTTCCTTTTTCACACCTTAAACTCCATTCACTACATTTCCTCCCATTTTTACCATAATAATCTCATTAAGGCACCAACTTACAAGGTTATTGGAAAAAGAAAGTACCTAATCATTTTTTATTCATAGTTTCATTGTTTCCTTATTATTTGATTTAATATTTGCATAAGCTACTGAATTGCATCAATTCTGTAGATAATGATCGATTCTATAGTTTACTTGAAGAATCTGTAGGTTCTGAAATATCAGTTAAGGAATGAAATGTATAGATAGGTAGCTGAAAAACTGGCATAATGATATCCACCTAACCCCATGATCCAGCAAGATGATAGGGGTATCATATGAGCAGGTCAACGTGGAAGTCAACCCAGCAGAAAAGGATCCAAAGACAAATTAGGTGAGCGAGGAGATTGATGATAAGGATGAAGCTAATATTTTGCCTCATGATTTTCTTCTCCAATAGAAACTCATGAAGAATCGCTATTCCATGTTATCTTATGTTATTTTTAGATATTTTGTCGAGTTGGATAGGCTTAAAAATATCCAAACAGTTTAATGAAGGAGGTTATAAAACCTTCCTCTCGGCACGACGATGAAACATAGACAGGTTAATTTTTGAAATTCTCTTTGCAATTATTAAAAGCAAGCTTGCTATTCCCCTATGTTGTGCATTTAAATGCATATTCAATCTCTGATTGATCATTGCATACCTACATTCACAGGAGGGCTCCCTGGGAGCTGTAAGGTTTAATTTCATTTCTAGTTAATATTTCATTTTTGTAGCATTAAATTATCATAGGCAATGTTTCATAGCATTAAGTTATCATAGTTAATATTTCAGATTTGACTTTTAGAGAATGCTTGTGATAGTAAGGATAGCGTTGTAATAGAGTTCGCTGAATATTTCTTTCCTAGATCTAGTCATTTGATTGTGTGAAGGATGAAGAAAATAATCAAAAGGGATCTATTATGAACATGTAAAATTTGAAGAGTAGAATCATTTAATTTTGAATTGCAATTAGAAGTATAATTTCTTTCATGGCTTTATCAGTCTGATTTAGATTTCCCAATGTGATATTTTATTTCTACACTTAAGATTAGTTTGATTTCTGATAGTATGAAGAAGATTTTAATTTTGATGGTGTGATATTTATTTCTGCAATTTAAGAGTAGTTTTCTTTTCTGCAAGTGTAAAGAGAATTTAGATTTGGTTTTTCTATTTACTTCTTCACTTGATTTTTTCTTTATTTCTTTCACTATGATATTTTCCTTTCCTGCAACAGTGGCAATATTTTTACTTTGAGTGATTCTTAGATAAAAAATGTGCATGAACACATCCTAATTCATTTTGAAAATTTACTCACTTAATAAAGAATCCTATCACAACTGGTGCACATGTAGTTCATCAATTTACAATCTCTGGTCGATAATTTATGCAATAATTTAAGATCAATTAAATAACCAAGAATTTTGGTGCCATTGTCGCGGAAGTGTATATAGGATTCATTTTTTTAGAAGTCTTTTCATTAAAAAAATGATAAAAGAATATTTATGAGGTAGGTTTATAAGTAGAGGTAGGAGTTCAATTCCAGCATCACCACTCACCCCACCACGAGCTTGTAGTGCCACACCACCCACTGAAACTCATATTCCATCATTTGCAGGTAGAATTAGACTTCCTCAGGTACATAGATCTGAAACCCAACCAAAATATTCACCGACTTCCTCTACTGAAGCTATAGTAGATGAAATTAAATCCCCAATAGAAGGAGTAATCTTTATATCTTCAACTAGAGAACCAATTCTAGGACAAGAATTGGAAGTCCCTTCTGAAGAAGAAGAAACTTCTTTTATTCCATTGATAGAAGAACTAGAAGAGGAGCTAGAAAATCGAATTGAAAAACCCTATATTAGCTCTGAGGAGTATACAATGGTAGGGGAAGGAGAAGGAGAAGTACATAACGTGAATGGTTAATTTAGGATTAGAGGAGGAAGAGGTAATGCAGGAAGAGGTAGAGGGGGAATAGAGAAGGAGGTGGAGGAAGAGGTGGTAGAGGAGATCCAAAACCTTTTGGGTTTCCTATCTTAGACGAAGATACCATAGTTACAATGAATAATATCTCACCCTCCATTTTCCCAAATTTCCATGGAGTATGACATGAGGATCCTGAAACATTTCTTTTTGAGTTTGAAGTTTTGTGTAGATCTTATGACTACTTGTTTAATTCTCAAAATTTGAAATTGTTTCCAGCCACTCTTATAGACAGAGCAATTAAATGGTTTATGGGATTAGGAACGCATACCATAAGAACATGGAAAGTGTTAGTGTCGGTATCTTCATCCCTCCATCAGTGATCAAATTCTCTTGTTGCATTACATATTAGGTGTCTCACTCAGTCAGCTGCATTCCATTAGGAGCATGGATCATCTAACGGTAGTGGCTTGTTGTACAGTTTCCCTCATGTCCTTTACCTACTGGCCAATTTCCATTCATCAAGATCATCTGTAGTCACTTTTTGTCTTTAAATTTGCAAGAGTCATTTTTAGGGTTTCAGTTTCATTAGGTCTAGGGTTTCGTCAATAAGGTCTTCAAGATGTTCAATAACAGTCAGCAGGCGCATGAGGAGGTTGAATAAAGTTCCAGTACCAAAAACATTTCATAATCACATGCTCAGAAATGTATTTTTCCTCAAAACCCTGTTTTGAGGAAAAATAGAGTATTCCATGTTTTCATGTAAAAATTTGGTGTAATTTCAATTTTTCATATGTAGTAGCTTCAGTGGGAACCTTGGTCACCTTATCAAGCTTTAGCATCTTCATCACCTGCAAGGCAAACAAAAAGTTAAGTCATTCAATTCATAAAAGGCAAAATAAAACAAAACTGCCTAAAAACGGAGTTTTAAAAGAAAGTGTCAAATGTAAACATTACAAAAGTGGGTTTTATGAGTGAAAAATTAAAGTTTCTTGTATATAAGCCATTTCTTGTGTTTGAAGAACTCATTTGCATCCAAAAGAGCAAGAAGAACTTAGAGCAAGGTCGTTGAGGGAAAATCGCAGCAAACAGTTAAAATTCCAGGGGCACGGCGCATTGGGTTGTGGGCGCAGTGGATAGGACCGGCGCAGCGCATTGGGCTGCCCTCCATAGTGCAAAATGTACATTGGCGCGGCACATAGAGAAGGCATGGCACGTTGGATTTGAGGTGCAACGTGTAGAGCTGTAAGCCATTTTCACTCCTGAAATTCATCCAAATGCTCAATTCGCTCTGTTGTCACATGTCCAAAGTAAGTCAAACAATCTTCCAATGCCAATGAATAAGTGTCTTAAGATGTTTATGATGATTTAGTAAAAAAAAATTCAAAACCTACCTCCTTTCTCAAAAACAATTGCTTAGGGTTTATAATAGTGTTTTCGCTGTTAAGTCCACTCCATCACTCCCTCACCCTTTGGTTCCCTGATTTGTTTTCTAGTTTCCTTAACCCATTCCACTATCCCCACATCCCTAAATTCATTCACCCCCTATTCCCAATTCCCACTCTCCCAAACCCTACCTACAAATTCCTAAACCCTCATTACTAATATAACTACTTTCCCAAAACCCTTCTATTCCCCAAAATCCAGTCACCAACATTCCCAAAACCCCTCTTACCCTCTCCCTTCACAGTCCCTCATACATTTTCAAACATTTGGCAGCAAAACATTAAAGACACCTAAAATCTCTTCATACTCATCTAAGACAACTCAAGAATTTGGCAAAAATGGAATCTGATCCTTCCTATGACAGAGATGAAGAGACACACAGTGATTCTCCTACAGAAATGCATGCACGAAGGAGACCTCACAAGGGTGGTAAACATATACGAGAGGAGCCTACTTCACTTGCTGAGCTGCAGGCCTACCCTCTTGCTATCACATGATTTCAAAACCAATCCTGTTATCAGTTCTATGAGATGGTAGAGAGAGTCCAATACCATCATGAGTTGGCAAGGTTGTTTGTGCTCCATTTACCTAACGACCAAGTCACTCTAGCAGGTGTGACATTCACCTTGACAGCGAAGTCTATTTCTCTAGCAACTGGCATTCCAAATGTCGGTGAGTAGTGGAATAAAAGGCAACAGATTGATAGAGAACACTATGAGCCTTACATTAAGGCTGGTTATCAGAGACATCTCAGTAGATTTTTTCCCTTCTGATATCTGAAAGACTCATATGCTCCCTTGATGAAATTCATAATTAAGTATTTCAGCTGTGAGGGCCGGTTTTCTCGCCTATATGCTTATCAAATTAGATTGTCGATGCACTTTAATCGGGTGAGAATGATGAATCTCCCCTACTTTATTTGCTGGAACATCGAGAATATGACCACCTTAGTGCAAATGAAGACTCCTCAGCAGCAGTACAACAATATATATCATTTTGCACGCATCAAAATTGTGGTCATGCATCAACTTGGTTCACAGAACATCTCATGGGAGGATTTCATTTCTCATGAGGTCTTCACGGCTCCTCAAGTACCTCCAACAGTTTTTCATGAGACAGGTGGACCTTCACATCATCAGGAGATTCCTAAGACACAGACTACTAGTGTGTCGGTGTTTGTCACCTATCAAAAGGGCACTAGACGGTTGTTTGCAGCAGCAAAGCGAGTATTATCTCCACCCGGGGTGGAAGGGGTCTCACTTCCTCCATCATCAGACCAGGTTTAGGACAAGGGAAAGTGTCCATTACATGATGAAGGGCCTTCAGGAGAGTAGGAGACATATTTTATTCTCATTCAGGATGATGACACTGATTTGGGCCCACAAAGCTCAAAGTTCAGGGACATCATTAAGGAGAAATAGGCGGACATTAATGCCTTGTCCCTCAACCTAGAGAGAGCTAAGTGGATAATCAAATACCTGGAGCAAAGAAACAAACAGCTAGAGGATCAGCAAACCATTATGGAGCTTCAAAACATACGAGAAAACCGATAAGTTGCCAAGAGGAGGAAAGTGAAGCTCACATCACTTGAACAAGAAATCAATGCTGATCGTGAGTCTTGGCTTGAGAGAGCTAATATCCACTTGGAAAAGTTGCTAGAGAAGGCCAACAGGGAGAAAAAAATGTTGAGGCACATGGCCTATCATTACTTGGCGAGAAACAAAAGTTGCAATGCATGAATCAGGAACTTGAAGGCCAAGTTGAAGAAGGAATCGAGGAGGAAAAAAGAGCAAGATAGACTTTATAAATTGGATGAGGCTTCCTTGGCCCAACACAGCACTTGATGGAGAACACTCAGCCCAAATTTCAAAAAATTTGGAACACTTTTTGCAATTTTGGAATTTTTGGGTTAAAACACAGGTTTTTCTGCCCAATGCGCCACGCCACCTGGCGCTCGCTTTTGATGGGGGACTCCTTTTGATGAAAACTCAACATTTTTGGATTTTTCATGGAAAAATATGCATGCCTACCAATGGCCAAGAAATTTTGGCAGGTTTTGAGACCCCAAAATGGTCAAAAACACCCAAAAAATGACCTTTCTACCCCTTTTTTGACACATAGGTAGCAATGTTGGGAGAACTCAGTTTTGGAGGGGAAAATGGAGGCCAAATTAAAACATTCTACTTGTTCTAGAAGGTAGATAAGTAGACCCTTCCAAAAAGAACACTTGGAGCAAATTTGGACACCGGGAAGTCCTCCAAAAGTAGCTACAAAAAGGTACTATGCATAGGGAAATCAATGCGGCGCATTGGGGAAATTTTGCTCAGTTTGACCAAAAATACTCTGTTTTTCTCCTAGTTTCTTGACAGTTTGACTTTTCTTCTTCTCAATGTCAAAATATTGATTTAATTTAATATAATTTGATGGAACTTGATGTAATCATGTTAAAATTTCACTCATAGAGGTAGATTCATCCATGAAAAGGTAGTTTGCAACTGAATGAATCAGCTCCCTAGTTTTTAGAGGCACGCTGTTCCACTGCCTAATTTTTAGTTCTCAGTTTAGAATTTGTTGGAACAGTTCCTAAACTTATGAGCTCAAGCCCTAGAGGCTAGGATGAGTTATTTTTTTCCTATATCTTGTGATTTTTCAGTCATTAACATGGTTGGACTTTTGAGAAAGCTTGGAGCTTCATTGTATACATTTCAGTAGTTTGGCTAAGGAATAGACCAAGGTTTGCAGCACTTTATGGGATTCATGTGGCATCTTGCTTTGGTATTGTGTTTCCTTCTGTAATTGTAAGTTTAAATGTGTTTTATGTATGCCATTATCTCTCTTGCTTCATCTTAACTAAAACAAACAATAAAAGGTAGAATCCATTGAAATTGTAATGCTCTACCTAGGGTTTGCTTAGTTTATGTTTTAAGCTGTTTAAAGAGGATCCCTGAGACTTTATTGCCCTCTTCAACTCCTAACTTGTCTAAAGCTCTCCATTTCATTCAATTTGAAGTGCCCAATTAGTTTCCTACCTTGCCCCATAGAGATCTCTACAAAACTGAGCCTCATTCCCAGGCCCAAAATTTACCTTTCCATTTGAGCCAACAAAACATCATTATATTCAATCAAACTAATTTGCACACATACCTAGCCTAAAATTAGTCTTCACGTTAGTCACCTCAAGCCTCATTGATCATATTTTGTTGAGATTGACCAGGAGAGAGCCCTCTCCCGACCTGGTAGGGCTAGCTACTAGGTTAAGCATGGTATGATGTTATCCTAGATCCTACCTTTCTCAGCTTGAGGTAGATTTAGGCACTAACATAGTGGCGACCATACTGGGGAAACAAGAAGTTTGTTTTTTTCTTTATAAACTATAGATGAAGCCTGAAGTTAGCCAGGTAGCCTTCGAACTACTTTTTCTCTGCAAGTGCATAATAGATGAATGCTACTTCAGCCAATCTCTGGTTTAGCTTATGAACTGAACATCTGGTTTCCTCAGTAAAATGTAATCAAGTTCAGATCTGATTGTGGATGGTGGATAACAATCAGACATCAGAAGGCTAAAATCATTCACCTGGTGACTCCAGTGTCGAAAATCCCAAGGTTCAGACTTTTTATGGCGACTCTACTCTTCAAGAACCAGTAGCCTGAAGAATCTCTTGGTGAATTCATTATTACCAAAATGGTTTCACTGGATTGAAGATATGCTCCCATGAGCCGAGATCACATTCTAGGTTTTCCAAATAAAATTCCGAAAGTAATTTGCCTATGTTTAAAGATGGTGATAGGAATTATGCTGCTTTACATCTGGTTAGATTTCACATGCATATTCGCAAGTTGAAGATTGATTTTCTTGAATATTTCTTGATGAAGATATTTATGGCCACTCTAGAAGGTGAAGCCCGATCTTGGTATGAAAGTTTACCACCTTCTTGTATTTACTATCTGAAGGATTTTCATGCCATGTTCTTTGAAAGGTATAAAGAATCTTATCCATCATTAAATTTAGTTCAGAACTGTTGCAAACATGTTTATAGTTATATTGAAAATCTTGAGAGAATTTATGAAGATGATAACTTCATGGATGATGAGATCATGGAAGTGCTACATGAAAATCCATTTCAGCAGCATAAAGAGGATATTTATCAAGATGCACAGGAAAGTTTGCAGCTAGATCAAGATCTTGCTACCGTGGAAAATTATGAAAGAGAAGGTTTTATTTCAAATCTGTCCATAGAAGAAGACAGTATGTAGGAAAGTCAAGTTTCAATTTCAGAATGTGATAAAGTCAAGTCGGCTATTTCAAATCTAGATTCAGATCGCGATGATCAAGAGTACCTTGGTCTGAATCCCATGAAGGAGAGCTCTGTTGTTGAGATCATATGGAATGAAGAAGATAGAGTTATTGACCCAAGTGTTCTCATTTCATTAGAACAAAGCCTTCATGAGAAGGTAATCTAGTCATTTTATGAAAAACAAAATGAGATCTTTGTTCAAGTAAGTGAAAAATTTTCTTCCAATAACTCAATGGTAAATGATAATTTGATTGCCATGTCATATGAAGATGACCAACAATATTTTCAAATTTCAAAAGATTAGGGAATTAAGGACTGTCATTCAAGTTTTTCATGTTTTGAAATGTTATTTCAAAAAGACAATAATCACTTGAGAGAAAAAAAATAGAAAGTATTATCCCCTCTGTTTTAAGATGAGATAGATTGACTCCTGAAAGGTGAGGTTACAGCCCAAGCTAATGCAGGTCTGTAGTGTGCACATGGTCAAGAAGGTGTTGGTGAAACTTCTTCTTCTTTTGAAAATGATGACAATTTTGAAATTAGATGTATAGATAAGTGAATATATAATGTTTTCTTTCATGAAGATGATAAGGCTATCATGTTTAATAATATTGAAGAATGTTTTCTGTTTAAGAAAGGCCTAGTCCATGAAATTGAGGAATATGAGCCTGAGAGAGACAATATGCTAGAATTTCTCATGCTCGAGGAATTTACAGCTATCACTCAGACAGCGGAAGCTTACACTTCTCTATGCCTTCCTCTCACTTTGCAACCAGTTGTTCTTTTAGATCAAAATGAAGGGAGTACTTGTATTTTCGTTGTTGGATCTCAAGACAAGCTAGTGCTTCAGGATTATCAAGATCCCTTCGGCATTCTTTTGCAAGCATTAGAGAAGATAGAGGTTTCCTATTTCATTATCATAATCCTTGGTTTCAGTTGTTATTGTGAGTTTCCTACATGTATATCGTTCTACCTGCTCGGGGAAAGTGAGAGCATAATTTCAGTATGTTTCCATCTGTTGGATTGGTTACATTGGAAGGCCCACTTCACATGATTGTACATATTTCATCAGTATGCTGATGGTTGTCATCATGATTTGAAGCCCTCAAATCTTGATGGTTTTCTCCCATTAAAAAGCTTTGTAAGTACTTTTTTCAGTTAAGTCAATTTTCAGTCGATTTCAGTCCTAAAATTGAGTTAGATTTCAGTCAGATTTCAGTCATAAAATTGAGTCAAGAGTTTGGTTTTGGTTTGTCGAAGTTATTGACTCCATAGCCCAATGGAAAAAGGCACTGCCTACTTTCCTAGAGCTCTGTAGTTCTTGGCACCTCCAAGGAGCTACCATCCCCAATGGAGCCAATGTTAGTGTCAATATCTTCATCCCTCCGTCAGTGATCAAATTCTCTTGTTGCATTGCATATTAGATGTCTTGCTCAGTCAGTTGTATTCCATTAGGAGCATGGATCATCTAACGGTAGTGGCTTTTTGTACAATTTCCCTCATGTCCTTTACCTGCTAGCCAATTTCCATTCATCAAGATCATCTGCAGTCACTTTTTGTCTTTAAATTTGCAAGAGCCATTTTTAGGGTTTCAGTTTCATTAGGTCTAGGGTTTCATCAATAAGGTCTTAAAAATGTTCAATAACGATTAGCAGCCACATGAGGAGGTTGAATAAAGTTCCAGTACCAAAAAAAATTGATAATCACATACTCAGAAATGTATTTTTCCTCAAAACCCTGTTTTGAGGAAAAACAAAGTATTCCACGTTTTCATGTATACAATTTGGTGTAATTTAAATTTTTCATATGTAACAGCTTCAGTGGCAGCCGTGGTCACCTTGCCAAGCTTTAGCATCTTCATCACCTACAAGGCAAACAAAAAGTTAAGTCATTCAGTTCATAAAAGGCAAAATAAAACAAAACTGCCTAAAAACAGAGTTTTAAAAGTAAGTGTCAAATGTAAACATTACAAAAGTGGGTTTATGAGTGAAAAATTAAAGTTTCTTGTATAACAGCCATTTCTTGTGTTTGAAGAACTCATTTGCATCCAAAAGAGCAAGAAGAACTTAGAGCAAGGTCGTGGAGGGAAAATCGCAGAAAACAGTTAAAATTCTAGGGGCGCGGCGCATTGGGTCATGGGCGCGGTGCATAGGACGAGCACGGCACATGGGGCTGCCCTCCACAGTGCAAAATATACATGGGCGTGGTGCATAGAGAAGGCATGTCACGTTGGGTTTGAGGCACGATGCATACATCTGCAAGCCATTTTCACTCCCGAAATTCATCCTAATGCTCAATTCGCTCGGTTTTCACCTGTCCAAAGTAAGTCAAACAATATTCTAATGCAAATGAATGAGTGTCTTAGGATGTTTATGATGATTTAGTAAAAAAAATTTCAAACCCTACCTCCTTGCAATTTTTGCTCAAAAACAATTGCTTAGGGTTTGTAATAGTGTTTTTGCTATTAAGTCCACTCCATCACTCCCTCACCCTTTGGTACCATAATTTGTTTTCTAGTTTCCTTAACCCATTCCACTATCCCCACATCCCTAAATTCATTCACCCCCTATTCCCAATTCCCACTATCCCAAACCCTAGCTACAAATTCTTAAACCCTCATTACTATCCCAAAATCTAACTACTATCCCAAAACCTTTCTATTCCCCAAAATCTAGTCACCAACATTCCCAAAACCCCTCTTACCCTCTCCCTTCACAGTCCCTCATAAATTTTCAAACATTTGGCAGCAAAACATCAAAGACACCTAAAATATCTTCATACTCATTGAAGACAACTCAAGAATTTGGAAAACATGGAATCTGATCCTTCCTATGACCGAGATGAAGAGACACATAGTGATTCTCCTACAGAAATGCATGCACCAAGGAGACCTCACAAGGGTGGTAAACATATACGAGAGGAGCCTACTTCACTTGCCGAGCTGCAGGCCTGCCCTCTTGCTGTCACATGCTTTCAACACCAATCCTGTTATCAGTTCTATGAGATGGTAGAGAGAGTCCAGTACCATCATGAGTTGGCCAGGTTGTTTGTGCTCCATTTACATACAACCAAGTCACTCTAGCAGGTGTGACATTCACCTTGACACCGGAGTCTATTTCTCTAGCAACTAGCATTCCAAATGTCGGTGAGCAGTGGAATAAAAGGTAGCGGATTGACAGAGAACACTATGAGCCTACATCAAGGCTGGTTATCAGAGACATCTCAACAGAGTTTTTCCCTTCCGGTATCTGAAAGAGTCATATGCTCCCTTGATGGAACTCATAATTAAGTATTTTAGCTCTGAGGGGTGGTTTTCTCGCCCATATGCTTATCACATTAGATTGTCGATGCACTTTACTCGGGTGAGAATGATGAATCTCTCCTACTTTATTTGCTGGAACATCGAGAAGATGACCACCTTAGTGCAAAGGAAGACTCCTCAGCAGTAGTACAACGATATATATCATTTTGCACTCATCAAAATTGTGGTCATGCATCAGCTTGGTTTGTAGAACATCTCATTGGAGGATTTAATTTCTCATGAGGTCTTCACGGCTCCTCAAGTACCTCCAACATTTTTTCATGAGACAGGTGGACCTTCACATCAGTAGGAGATTCATGAGACACAGACCGCTAGTGTGTCAGTGTTTGTCACCTATCAAAAGGGCACTAGACAGTTGTTTGCAGCAGCAAAGCGAGTATTATCTCCACCCGGGGTGGAAGGGGTCTCGCTTCCTCCATCAGCAGACCAGGTTCAGGACAAGGGAAAGCAACCATTACATGATGAAGGGCCTTCAGGAGAGCAAGAGACAGATTTTATTCTCATTCAGGATGATGACACTGATTTGGGCCCTCAAAGATCAAAGTTTAGGGAGATCATTTAGGAGCAACAGGTGGACATTAATGCCTTGTCCCTCAACCTATAGAGAGCTAAGTGGATAATCAAATACCTAGAGCAAAGAAACAAATAGCCAGAGGATCAACAAACCATTATGGAGCTTCAAAACATACGAGAAAACCGTCAAGATGCCAAGAGGAGGAAAGTGAAGCTCACATCAATTGAACAAGAAATCAATGCTGATCATGAGTCTTGGCTTGAGAGAGATAATATTCACTTGGAAAAGTTGCTAGAGAAGGCCAACAGGGAGAAAACAATGTTGAGGCACATGACCTATCATTACTTGGTGAGAAACCAAAGTTGTAATGCACGAATGAAGAACTTGAAGGCCAAGTTGAAGAAGGCATCGAGGAGGAGAAAAGAGCAAGATAAAATTTAGATATTGGTTGAGGCTTCCTTGGCCCAACACAGCACTTTATGGAGAACACTTAGCCCAAATTTCAAAAAATTTGGGACACTCTTTTCATTTTTGGAATTTTTGGGCTAAAACACAGGTTTTTCTGCCCAATGCGTTGCACCACCTGGCGCTCGCTTTTGATGGGGGACTCCTTTTAATGAAAAATCAACATTTTTGGATTTTTCATGGAAAAATATGCATTCCTACCAATGGCCAATAAAGTTTGACAGGTTTTGAGCCCCCAAAAAGGACAAAAACACCCAAAAAGGTCAAAAACACCCAAAAAATGACCTTTCTGCCCCTTTTTTGACACACAGGAAGCAGTGTTGGGAGAACTCAGTTTTGGAGTGGCAAATGGAGGTCAAATTCAACAATTCCA
>APFE030862097.1:0-22264 GCA_000404065.3 Pinus taeda
TGTGCCCCATAGAATCCCTCTATTGTATTTTTGTGGCTTTATATTATTATTGTTAGGTTGGCTAGGTTATATTGTGACTCCTTAGACTCCTGTATATAGAAAGGAGGTTTTGTCATTTGAATTATCTAAGAATTGTTCATTTGTGTAATGTAAAGGAGGTTGCCCCCTCGAAGAGGCAGAATTCTAAGGCGTTCAACTATCTTTTCCATGTTTTTGTGAGCTGGTTTCATAACACAAATAAACATTGATCAATAGGTATTAATTTTTGGGAATATAAATACCACTAATAAAGCGTGCCACAAGTTGTGGCCACAACACCCCCCATAACTTTTTCACACAAAATATGAGCTCTCTATTTTAATTTTGGAAAACTCCCTTCTTTGATGTTTTGTTGACTCATGATTCCTTTGGTCTTTAGTGCTTGACTTTGGATTTTTTCAAGATATGATCATGTTTTGGTTGTTGCGATTGTTTCCTTGTTTTCTTGATGGTTACCTTTTGCATTCATGATGACATTGGTAATGTGCCACCTTTAGTTACCACATCACATCACATTTCACGTTAGCTCACATTGATTGTATGTCTCCTCTACTTTACTTAACACACCTTCATGAAAGATAAAGCAAACCATTAATAAAATATTGTAAATAATTTGATAATTATATAAATATAATAAATTAATTATATAAACTCAATACTAATATTAATTTAACGAAATATATTAATAAAATAATACTAATAATTTATACTCGAATTTGTAAAATATGTACATATTAATATTACCATATTATTAAAGTATTAAAACTAAAAGTAAAACACATATAACATTCCAATCACATTATATTAATATATAAAAAGATATTATAATATAAAAATATTGTAAATAATACATACTATAAATCACAAATAATTTTTTATATACTCATTCCATATGATATTATGTTCAGAATAGACAAAAACATGTTATAATAAACCTAAAGTACAATTTTAAAGCACAAATATACAATTTATCACATTATATTATATAAGATATTATAATATAAAAAATTATGTAAATAAAACACCTATGTATTTTACAACTAAACTGTTTATATAACTCATTCATGTGTAATTATTTATATTATTTATTGTAATAATAAACCAAACATGTTATATAAAAAATGAAGAAAAATTTAATAACACATACAACCTCTGACAAAATGCAATTTGTAATTATTAGTACCTACTTTCAGGAGGATTATAGTGATCGATAAATCGTTCACTGTCCAGTCCCAATTTTTTTAAAGAGTTATCAGCTTTTAACCAAAGTTTATAATCCAATTTTCATCCCTTTAATTTTTAACTAAAGTTTTTGGATATAAAAAGATAGACCTCTTATTGTGAGCTTGAGGATTCCCAATGTAAAGAATGTTGTGACAATTCATTTTATCCAAAGTAGAGTTTGCAAAACATTGTGACAATTAATTTTATCCACAGTCCAATTTATATGTTGTGACAATTCATTTTATCCAAAGTAGAGTTTGCAAAACATTGTGACAATTAATTTTATCCACAGTCCAATTTATATGTTGTGACCACTGATTTTAAGTTCTGGGCGAAGTTTTTTTGGTATCCAAAGGTTTTTCATAACCAAAGTTTTTGAGCACTGCACCCAAAGTTTGGTCATGCACAACAGCTAGCGGTTGGTGTCAGAATGCTATATGTTGGAGACTTCTAGCAAGTGGCAACTTTCATGTACAATTGGGATGTGCATGGTAAGAGACATGCTAGTGCTTGTAGAAGAGAGATGGACATGGTAAGAGATAGGTGCATGCTGGAAAATGAGACAAACTCAGAGACACAGGTAAATGAGACAGAAGATGGTAAGAAGATGGCAAATGAGACAGCCCCAGGTAAATGAGACAAAAGATTATTGCAGGGAAGGTTATTGCTGAAGCTCATGTCTGAAGTTAGATAGGCTTCGGAAAAATCTAAATGCAAATGAGATAGAAGATTATTGCAGGGAAGATTATCGTTGAATATCATGTCTAAAGTAAGATAAGCTTCAAAAAAATCTAAATGCAAATATTTCAAAATTTGACTGAATGAATGCCAAAGTTCTCCACTTAACAAGTAAGATTTCTTTCCTGCCAAAGTTCTCCCCTTCCCAAGTAAGGTTTCATTCCTACCAAAGTTCTCTACTTGGTAAATAAGGTTTCTTGCCTCTTTTTAATCTGCAAGATGTAGACTTAAACATAAACAACTCATAAAATAAATAGTCAGTTCAATTCCTTACAAAAAAATTATAATATAACTTGCTTATTTCTTAAACGGTTAACGTTCACTTTGCCCGTACTCTTTTCGCACGTCCTTATAGCGGCGTTCAACCTTTGTGATTTCCAGGCAATAGAAATTGGCTTCCCTTGTTTCCCTTTTGATTCAATTTCCAATCGCGAGATTGGCCACCTATTGTAAGTTTAACCCTCTACATCTCTATCAGTGCTCCAACATGTATATTTGGTTTGTTTTTTTTTTTTTTTTTGTTGGCTATCCCAGAGAACTCTCTCGACGTAGTTTACCACAAGGTTTTTATGTGGTCCTCCTATACTGGTCATTCAGCTAACATGGCATTGAGCCTGCGTGACAAATAGTTTGCTTTTAATAAATGTGATTGGGGAATTTGGTTATCCATAAAAATCAGGTATGGAGTTCTCAAGTATGGATATTTTCTGTTGATGCTAGACATGGTTGACAAGCCTATATTAATTATATTTATGTTTTAGAGTTATAATGTCAGGATAAAGGCAAAGTCCGAGCACAGTGACAAATAATTATTCACAGTAGTGAATGGCTTTAAGGTTGCTCTTTAAATGTATAGTGAATAAAAGGTAAAATAATTCAATATCTGCTATTATAACTCCAGCTGGGTAATTATTAAACGAATGGTGTAGATGGGCTTTATATATTTTTAGAGCTTTTACCTAATCAATTAAAAGAAGTTGCAAGTTCCTTTGAGTGAGTTTCTTATATTCATGTACATAGAGAACTGAACATGGGCTAGGAAAATACATGGGCTAGGAAAATACTATTAAAGAAAACATATCTCGGTGAAGAGGGAAATTTAGTAATTATCGAGAAAATCTGTGTGAATTAAAAAATACATGTCCGTGTGAGAACATTTGTGTGGAAAAAAGCAGTGTTCCACGGGGACGCGTCCCCAGGGTGGGGTGCGCGCACCCCTCGCACCCCACGCACCCGAGACGGGGAGACTCTTGGGGGTGCGTTTCCCCACGTCCTCCTTTTGGGGAGACTCGGGGAGACGCAAGGGGGTGCGTTTCCCCAATGTGGGAGACTCGACTCCCCGAAAGGGGTACTTTTGGGCGCCCCCCCGAAAATGGGGTTCTTCTGGGTGTCCCCCCTTCATTTTTGTCTAATTACCCTTTATAAAAAAAAAGAAAAATGAAAATTAATTTATTAAAAAAAAAAAACTAAACTAACAATTACAAATGATGACTTCATGCAGCAGATGGATGTAGAGGACCAATCATTGAGATTGAGTCCTTGAAGTTGACTTTATTTCCAGTGTTCATTTTCCATTTTTACTTTTCAGTTTTACTTTTAAGTTTTAACATTTGAGTTGTGACACTAGATATTGATGACTCACTCTTCACTCTTAACTATTTTTGAGTTTGAAACTTTCAGTTATATAAATTGAAAACTTTAATTTAGTGTTCAATTTAGAATCTAGAAGACTAGAATGATTAATGATGAATTCATAATTTTCAATGTTCAATTAAATTTTTAAATCAATCATTCAATGTAGATTATAGAATGATGATTGATGAATGATGAATGATATGGATCAATGTACATTGTATTTGAATATTCATATTGAATTTTATTATTGAATCTTATGGTATTGAATCTTGATGAATTAGCATTTAGAACATTATAATGAGTATGTCATATGAATGATGTATGTATCAAAATGAATGATGAGGACGGACCAAGATTCAATTACAATATGTTATTATTTGATTCAATTGTGAATTTAAATTTTATGTATGGATCAAATTTGAAATTTCAATGTATTGGTATTACTGTAACTAATTAGTCTATTTAATATGCTTTCATTATTGAACAATGAATATGAACATGAAAATTTCAAAATTATATACATATATACATATATATTATAATAATAAAATTAATTATATAACCTCGACGTCCCCCCGTCTCCCCTAAATTTCCCTAAAATTTGAGGGTACTCCCACACGTCCCCTTTGTGCGTCTCCCCGTCCCGGAGACTTGGTGGAACATTGGAAAAAAGAGATTTGAAAACCCTTAGATTTAAAATTGTGAGATTTGAGAAACTTATAAAGAAATTGTGATTTGCTTAACAAAGCCAACTAGAAAATATGATTGGCTTAAAAAATGTTATGGAATTTGTATTTTCGCCGAACAAAACATTTAGCATTTAATTTCAGGCCTATAAACAACACTATATTCTAGCTCTGCAAACACTTTTGATATTGCAATTCATATTAGGGAATAATTTGAATATTTTTGCAACAACTGCAAACCATACAAATAAACAACTGCAGACCATCCAAATAAACAACATCAAAAGGGAGAAAACAAGGCTCACCATGTACACCCACTTGGTACCAATAAAAGCCAAGAACAAGGCTCATATGCACTCGGGCTGATCAATAAAGGCTAGCTGAAAAAATTGGCCCCTCATACTGACCGAAGGCATTATTACATGTAGAAGACAAGCAGAGGAACAAATGCACTAGTAGCGCTACCATAGAGAATAAGCGTTTTGACATTTCTCCTGATCAATCAAGTGCACCTGTTTTTTGGCATTCCGCCTAGCAAAGTGCACCATTCAAGTTCTTTATTATCACACAACTTCACAAAACTCCACCCATTGATCCCAAGCCGGCTGATCCAACGATCATTTCTTTCCATCCCATCTAATCGAGCCCGCTGATCCAACAATCATTTCTTTCCATCCCATTTAATCAAGGGTATGCATAGTGGCGATGTATAAATACAAACAAATGTTTACAATGTTAGAACGTGCCAAGGATATAAACACTTTTGAAAACCACGTCAATGCGTCAATTTTTTTTTTTTTCTCAGCAAAGACTATTCTATTAATAAAAGATGAAAAAATATTTACAAAGAGGTTTTAACCTCTGAGGGGGCTGTAGCCTGCCCTCTGCCAAAAAACCAATAGCAGGTGTCATGAAGCCTCACCTTTACATATTGAACTATCTAGATCATAGGCAGATTGTTTATTTTTACAAAATTCAGCTCTTCACTGAGCTTAGAAGGGTTATTACATTTCCATGTAGTATCAAAAAACCTGTAGATTGTAAATTTCAGGTCAGGGAGAAAATAGACCATTCGAATAGGAAAAAACCAGACCAAAAACAAACCATAGCGCCAACAAGCTTTTAATCCTGCTGAGGAGAGCCAGCATCCTTCTCGCTTGCTCGGATGACCCAGGTAACTTCGAGGTTGTCTTCTACATCCATCGCGCTGCGTCCTGGAGGGAGAACAAGGTGAAGAATGTTCCTGAAAGGATTTGCAGGCTCATAATCCTTGATGGGCTCCTGTGAAGATGAAGGTTGGTGCTGAAGTATTTCTTGTTGGCCCTCATCGCACAAAATCCCCGAAGTGTTGAGGACATTCTCAATTGGGCTTTCTTGATGAGCATTGGAATTATTGGAATGAGCTTGCTCACTGGATGATGCTTCTGCACTAGGAGGCTCTTCCTCTAATTCTAATTCTTCCTCCTCCTCCGAAAAGAGCACCGTGACAATAGCAGAGATTAGCGGCTTGTTCAGCTTGGTGCGAAACTTGAAGTGGGCTGAGTGGAAAGAGCTGGTGAGAGAGGGACCAAAACTAGCTAAGGATGGTGAGGGGGGCGGAACAGAAGCCAAAGGTTCTATGCGCTGCGGGACAGAGCCTCCGCGACTGCTAGAACCTCCCCGTGACCCAGTATGACTTCCCCTTCTTGGAATTCCACGCTGGAGTTCAGGTGATGACTGTGCAACCAAAGAGCTTGAATTGGGGGAATGAACAGCCAATTGCAGGCTGAAGACCAAATACTCCAGAACCAGACGCCTTCCAATTTAGCCCAATTATTGACTGGTGAAATCGATAGCTCCTGCTCTACATTAACCAAAAACGCTATGCGCAGACCCCCAACAGTGACAGGCGACACCAAATTTTTATGCCAGACCCCGAAACAGAGAATAAGCTTAGATTAATGGAAGACAACAATGTTTAGACACGGGGATAAATTGAAAAGAGCGGAAGCAGACCTACTGGACCCTCTTACCAGACCAGAACCAGCAGACTGATACCTGACCTAGGGAGGCTCCCGTGCACTGCGTGCTGCCCTGGAGCTCAATCCATTTAACCATCTGAAGTGCGCCTCTGTGCCCAATTCGCCAAGGTTAATAGCTTTTATGCCTTGATCGAGGCCTGCCAACCGGGAAGGATGTCCTTGCCGCGCATTAACTTCCCTGCTCAACGCCATAACTCCCAGGTTCAATCCGCCATTACGCAGGGCCTTAAATGCCTGCTCCTCACCTGCTTTAAACCGCCGAGACCTGCTGGCATTGACGCCAGCTGCCGTCCTTTCCTGTATAGTCATGGATACGTGGTACTAGCACCCGCATCGAGGTACATCAATGCGTCAAATTATGCAAGCCTCATACACTGTAATTAATTTTCTATAAATAAATTTGTGGGCCCATCTCTTGGCCACTTGTCCACAATCACAATATGTTACAATTGTCTTAGGTCATTTTACTAAATCTGCAAAGTGTATTAGAAATTATCAATTGTTTAGATATACCATGTTCTAACATATTCTTAGTGGCAGGAATTTTCATTGGCTGGTCATGGAGTTTTCTTTTATCACTTGTTCTTGTGCTTTTAACTCACTCTCAAATGGCAGAGTACTTAAGAAGTCCAAAATTTGCAGTAAGTGTATATTTAAGATTCAGGTATTATGGTGTTAATAAAGATTATATATTTTAATGTTGGCTTATTATTTTAATCTTTTAATTTAGTTTCTATTATATATATATATATTTGATTTGGTGTTTGATGTGTACAACATATTTGCCATCGTTATGTATGGGGTCTAGATTTGTACTTTTGGAAGGGGATGAGAATCAACTATTCATTTATATCTGAATTTGCAGTTAGTACGTAATTAAGAAGTCTCAAAGTTATGCTTAGTAGTATTGGTTTCACTGCAGCTTTTATGACTTGTATACTTTTCCACCTTGTTTTCGTCACATTAAAATTTTCATTCTTTGCCAGAGAAGTGGAAATAATTCAAGTTACCAATCTGGTAAGTATTCAGGATTGTTATTTTTTTAATTTCCCTTGTCATGAAAGCATTTATCATCTATATATATTCTTTGTATATATAACTATCTAGACACTTGCCTATTGTTTATTATTTATTTTTTTAATTGCAGGCATTTTTGTTATTTGTTATTTTCTCCTTTTCAATATTTGTTACAAAGAAACCATATATTATTTCCTTTGCTTTTGGCATATTATTTGTTCCTATTTTACAAAGTAACCGTCCATAAAATCTTATTTTTCTAATTTTCAAAAAATAATATTAATATAAATCTCCATAAATCTTTGCTTTCATAGTTATAAATATCTTTGTTTTAAAAACATATACTGATATGGATCTAAATATGCCCTGAATAAACTATATATATATATGGCATTTCTCATAAAATATCACAAAACCAAATGGTATTCCACTTTGTCTAAGTTTCCAGTGGATTAAGAAACTTCCCAATCAAAAAGTAATAAAAAACAAATAAAACCATGAACAAAACCACAATTTATGTCATCATAAATTTGGAATAAATTGTATCTTACTTAATTGAGAACCACTATTTATATGTTTTTTTTATTATATTCAGACCATTGCCAAGGACTTTTGTTTAATTTTTCCTTATCATTTAAATAAATTTAAATTTTCTCTGGAGTAATATGGATTCAATTTAAAAAAATTTGAAGTGTGTTTTTGGGATGTTTGTAAGGTTTTTGCTAATACAAATTATAGTAACAGGTTTTTCGTGAGAAGAATGTTCCAAGAGCCATGTTATTCAGTATTTCAAACTCTTTATCGCAGTACTACTTTATTGGTGGCGATTGTTGCAGGTACGTACTTTATAGCTTTTTTCTCTACGTAATATTATCCAGATTTATTTTAATTTGTGATTTGTAAATGTTAATATATCAAATTTTGGTTTGTGATTTACAAAAGTTATCAAATATTTGGAAGCATAGATGAATTAATCCTCTTCAGCATGAACATGTACAATGTAATCCTTTTCACTATAATATCATTAAAACATGTACAATGTAATCTTTTTCACTATAATATCATTAAAAACAAATTGAGAAAATCCAAATGGAAACACATTAATCTCCTTTGTGTTGAACGCGATGTGCAAATTAATGAAGAATCATTGAAATAAATTGTTGTTTATTATTTGTTTCTTTGGATTTTTTTGTGTGAATATGGACACCCAAGAAACTCGCTTCAAACCAAGCATCAAGGCATCAAATCTAACAACAAATTCATGAGAAAATAATGGAATTGAATTTGGTTATCATTATCTTCAAGAAAATCTTATTGATTTTCAACTTTGGCAATTCATCATTGAAAGAAGAAGAATTATTATTAAACATAATCATTCAATGATAGTGGTGGATAGAAACTGAATGCCAATTTGAGAATATGCAACCAACAAATGATGAAAGAAGCTTCAATCTTCAGGGGTTGGAAAAGTTGTAAAAAAGAGGGATCTTCCCTGTCGTAGTAGGGGATTCAAATTAATAGATAGGGGGATAGCTACAATAGGTCTCTAATTTTATGCACTATTCTAATAAGGAGAGGGACTTGTTGTAGTTAACTATATGTTTTTCAATTATGTAAGGAACTAATTTGGTATTATTCACAAATTATTTTAAGGAGTCGAAAAACATAGCACTGTATAGTTGTATAGATATGCAGATCATTGGAATTAATAATCTGCTTCTTTCTATACACTATTGTAGCAGGCTTGCATGCTTATCTTAATTCCTTTGTTTTAATCCAGTTCTAATTAAGTATGCCAATTTGTACTTGAATGATCAATTGAAACACTTTTGTTAACTTTTCTCATTGTACTGATTTTTGGATTTTTGGCTCTGTATATGTATCTTTGCAGGTCTAAATAAGCATGTATCAGAGTTGGCAATGAATCCATTGGAAATTTATTTGTGGCAATAAATATCTATTTATTAATTGTCTTTCAAACTTGTTTTGGCTTACTTTATATTGGGTTTGCAGGACTATTTATCTAGCTCGATATAAAACTCATAGTGAATTTATGTTAAGGTTTGGATTTGGGTATATGTGTGAGGGATTCTAAACCCTTGTTAAAATATTTTCATTATATATTTGTTTTTATCATTCGTAAGTATTGAATTATTTTAGTACCTTACAAATATCTTAAATCCAAATTCGATACACAATATTTATATTTTCATTATATATTTGTTTTTATCATTCGTAAGTATTAAATTATTTTAGTGCCTTACAAATATCTTAAATCCAAATTCGATACACAATATTTCTCTTTGTTTATTAGTCATCTTTTCTCTTGATTACGCTTAAAGCTATCCTCACCTAATCAAGATAGATTGAATTTTTATGCATTTACATTATAAAATAAGTTCACATTTGCATTTCCATTTTCACTTCACATTAAGTCCTCTTTCATAGAGGAAAACGTTTGAGTGGCCCAATTCAACCTTAGTATCACTCAGCATTTTAGTTTGATCTTGATCTTCCAATTAAATCAATAAATATCAATACAAAAGAAATTGTATATTTTATGTAGAAATTGTGCTTTTTATCACTATTAGATTAATGATACTTAACATTTAGCATTTTTAACATTTGAGATTATTCTTTTGTAACACATTTAACTATACATGTTAAGTTAGTATTAGAATTAATAACCTAATATTTAACATAAATTAATAATTAAAGCATAAAATTATATAATATTAACCTAACATTATATATATAAATAATATATATAATAATATATATATATATATAAATATATATATGAGTAAAACTAGAGACATTAGATTATTTTAGACATTATTGTATGAATAACAAGGGCAACTGCGTAGCAGTAGTCCATGCCGAATTTCAGTAAATGTTGTTTTTTTGGTAAATGATGTTTTTTTGAAGTTGCAGTAATTGTCACCAACTTGCTGATTGATTGTTAATATTTTACAAATATATTGTAAATCACTTTTTGAACAAGGAAAGAACATTTCCAGGGAAATAGATAGATAAATGAATTTTTTTTTTAGAAAGGCATATATTTATAAGAGAGAGAGTGCTTATTGCTCTTAGAAAAAGGAAGACATGTATTTGTAAGAGAGAGAGTGATCATGTGTTCTTACAATCTATTTTTGCAAACCTAAGTAAACATAACTGGATTGGTCCAATTACAGTTCAATAGGTTTAATTTATGCTTCTTGATCTAATGTTTAGTTATGTGAGATAAAGTTACCTCAATATCTATTCGAAGCATTGTGCCTAGAGAGACCATATTTAATTGTAATATACCATTGCACATAGTAAAGAAGAGTAAACATACCACATATACAGTAACATTAACATTATGCCAATGACAACTTAAACAAATAGTAAATATAAATATATTCCAACCTTCTATATATATATATAATACTATATATATATTATATATATATATATAATATATATATATATATATATATATATATAATAATATAAATATGATATATATATAGTTAAACTACCATTAGAAGAGGCATGAAAAATATATATGATATCTGAGTTAACTAGCATCGGAAAAAGGCATAACATAATATCTGAGTTACTAGCATCAAAAAAGAAGGCAATGAAAAACATAAAATACTTGTCATTGATCTAAGGACATTAAGATCTGGATTTAGGATATTATTCTGTCTCTTTAGTACATGAGAAAAAAAAAGTAAACTATAAGTTAAAAAATAAAAAAATAAAAATTATAGGAGGAGATGTTAATACTAAAAAAAGCGTAAATAACTGTTGATTGGAAATTTTGAGATTTTGAAGTTAAAATACGTTAAGTCATCCAAAATGGTAAACAACACCAAAAAATTGTAACATAGTATTTATTTCTATCTCATTTATAATATGAGAAAAAAAAGTAAATATAATATTAAAAAAAGAATTAAAAAATTAGATAAGAGGAGATGCTAGGGAAATTTTAGTTAAAATATGTTCAGTCATCCAAAATGGTAAACACACACCCAAAAAACTAAACAACCTTGAATTGGAAATTTGAGTTAAAATATGTTAAGCCATCCAAAATGGAAAACAAAAAATTGTAACATAGTGTCTTCTTCCATAGAAGAGTAGAGTAAATAACCCTAACTGAAGTAGAGTAAATGTTCCATAGATGAGTAGAGTAAATAAACATAAATGAAGTAGAGTAAATAACCATAATTGAGAACAATGTTCCATAGATGAGTAGAGTAAAAAACCATAACTGAAGTAGAGTCAATGTAACATAGTGTATTATTCCATAGTTGATTAGAGTAAATAACCATAAATGAAGTAGAGTAAATAACCATAATTGAGAACTTAACGAAAACAAAAATCCTGATAAAAACCCATCTAAGTTAGCCAATGAATATTATGGTAAAATAGGAGAGTGCCTATCAATATTAGGCTAGCCAATGAGTAAATAACCATAGCTGAAGTAAAGTAAATGTAACATAATGTATTCTTCCATAGCTGAGTAGAGTAAATAATCATAACTGAGGTAGAGTAAATAACCATAACTGAGAACTTAACCAAAAACAAAAATCCCGAGGAAAACCCATCTAAGTTAGCCAATGAATATTATGGTAAAACAAGTGGTAAAACAAGGGAGTGCCTACCAATATTTAGCCAGCCAATGAATATTATGGTAAAACAGGGGAGTGCCTATCAATATTAAGTTGAACCAACCCAAACCCAATATAGATTCCAGTAGTCAACCACTCCATAGCTAGATCATGTAGGTTACCTTTGTGTTCTTCCAGGTCCATATCAACTCACAATAAATAAAGCAAACAAACCAAAATAGTAAAAAACATAGAGCAGTGATTGGAATAATGACAGATTCTCACCCATTAAATGCCCCGAACTCCAATATTAACAATACCAGAAACACTCTTTCTGCATTGTTCAATTGTTTCGATGTGCCTGTCAATATTGGAGATGCTCAGACTTAACGTTGTAGAAATAATACAGAATGAGAAGAATTGACCTACATCTAATTTATTTGGTTCTTACAAAAATTGTGTATTGATATCTTACATTGTATTATTAATATCGCTGTAGAGGAAGAACTATACATGTTTAGTATTATTGTAAGCTAGTATGGAGGGGTAATCTCCATATCAATCTTTCCAATTTCATGCACTTTCTGAGACAAGGGATGGCTCTAACGTGGCTGCAGGATGGGAAGAGGTGCACGCACTATCACCCTAGTAAAGGTTTGGAGTAACAAATGCTTTACTGCAGCTAATAGCAGCATTTGCAGCCAACAGTTTACAACCCTCCCGACAACAGTCACCATTCGACCCCTTCATCTCAATCAACTGTCTCTCCGGCGGTCTCGGTGGTGGTTCTTGGCATCAACATGGATAGTATGGATATCGAGGAGGTAGATTACTCCCAGGACCCGTATTATGAGCAGTCTATCTTTCATAGCCCTAACCCTAACCCTTCTAGCTCTATATTTCTTCTGCTCTCGGTCTCGATTTCCCCTAACTCTACTCCGGTTGTCTCTTTGTCTGGCCATACCTCATCCACCTTACAATTTGGCTCTCTCTCTATCAATTCCCCAGGCCTTGACTGCCCTCCGCTCTCACCAGGACCCTAAAGTTGTTCACCACAGTCACACCTTTGTCGCCATCCTTCCATCCGAACCCTTCGAGCATTCATCCGCCTGCATCTTGTCCAGATATGAGAATTCCTCCAAACCCTAGCACTCTTCCCTCTGGAAGCTTTGAAACCCCCGTAATTAGGGTCAAAGCAGCGACTCAACAGAATCAAGAGGGTGAATTATCCATAGACTCGCTGAAAGGACATCCATCAGCTCCGCGGACATGGAAGAGGAAGGTAAAGTGTGTGAAATCCACCTCAAAGGATCTCACATTTGGAGAGGACATCTCGATGGGGGAGGTTTCGGATAAGGCCAATACAGTACTAGTCGGGCATGTTAGAGGAAGGGCTTACTCTGTGGAACAATTAAAAAACTAGGTCAAGGAAATTTGGGTTAGAACACTCAAAGAGTTACTCGAGGTTTAGAATCTACCAAGGGGATGGTTTGCAGTAAATTTCTCTAAGGTGGACTACACAAAGCTAGTTCTTATGAAATACTAGCACATTCAGATGGCGTTGGTCCTCCTCAAGCATTGGAGTCCATTATTTGACCCAGAAAGGGAGAAAATAGGTGCCGGACCCATCTAGGTTTGATTGCTATGTCTACCTCTACAATATTGGTCTGAAGCAGTCTTTGTAAGGATTGGGAATGCCCTTGGCACATACCTAGATTACGATAAGACTTATGTGCAGTCAAAGAACAAAACCTTGGCTTGAATCCTAGTATATTTGGATACACGACAGGGCTTGGAAGAGAAAATTGCACTAAAATGGTGGCAGTACACTAGAATCCAGATCCTAGATTATGAGGGGGTTCCTTTTCATTGCAGGAGATGCCACAAGATAGGGCATATCTACAAGGAATGTCCTTTGCTCATGAAATTAGTTGACCCTCTAAGCACACCTTCTACACAAAAGGGCAAATCAGCAGTCAATCAGGCCAGCACTTCGGTGCCGGCTCACAGAGCACATGATTAAGGCAAAACCTCCAAAGTAGAGGATGAGCATCACAGAACACCATCGCCTCCATTGACCCATGCCAGAGCTTCTGCTATAGAGGCTGTAAGAAAATTGAATACATCTCTCTATTCCCTCCCTATCTCAAATGTTACTTCAGTCTCATTTGCTTGCAATACATCATTAGATACTTCATCTGCATTGTACATGTCTCCCTCCATCCCCTGCACAATATCCTCACCTCCTCCCAGCATCTCCACCACCTCTCCATCTATTACATCCCCTCCCCTCTCCCCCTTGTCATCGGTCATGGATCGAACTGCTATGCCCCATTCATACAACCTTCGATCTTGTTTAATCCTAGAAACCCTCAACCCCACTGGACTAGGTCTCACCTTCCCTGGGCCGGTCATTCAATCGACTCAAGGCTGTAAATCAGATCTTTCAAAAGCCATTTTGAAGGCTGAGATAGAAGTAGTCATTGGCAAACAATCCACTCTTGAAGGGGTTATAAGAGCTATGAATTCCACAGGAGGGTTCCAACATGAAATGCCTCTCTTTCAATTACAGAGGCATCACTAGTGCCTCCAAAAAACTAGCCCTGCATAGGTTATTTGATATTGAGCCACTGGATATTATCATGCTGTAAGAAACCATGGGGAATGCTGAGTCCATCAATCAAACCCTAGCATCATTAAAACCTAGTTGGAATTTCCTCTCTCTTGATGTTGTGGGTAGATTAGGGGGACTAGCCATTGGATATGACCCCAACTCCATAAATTTATCAGCATATTGGGGAGGATTAGGCTTCATTGGAATGGACTTTTTCTCTACCGACATAAGTATGAACATCAGAGTCATCAATGTGTATGGACCTTGTCAGCGGAAAGATGAATTAGGCAGTGTTTCCTTAATTTTGAAATCACAGCTATTGATCAGTTGATTATTGGGGGTGATCTAAACTTCTCTTTAGGTTTTGGGGAATCCTGGGGATCCCAAGCTCAAATAGACCCCCTGTCTGATTTCTTTAGGGACACTTTGGATCTTCACAACCTTGCCGATGTCCCTATGATCAAGCCCTTGCCCACATGGAGAACTGAAGAGTTGGGGATGCAACTCTAGCTAGAAGGCTTGATCACTTCTTGATTAAAGTGCCTTTGCTTCAGCATCTCAATAGATATAGACAATGGGTAGGGACCGGAGGTATATCAGACTACTCACTTATTTATTTGGAGATCCTTGGACCTGAAGCCAAACCAAAATCTCCATTCAAATTCAATCATGTATGGCTCCAATATCTGGGATATATCAAGTTGGTCTTGGACTATTGGACATCCCATCCTATATCGAATCACAAATCATTGGCTGAAGGTTTCTGCCACAACCTGACTCAGCTTAAACACTTATCCATCACTTGGGCAAAGGAGAAAAAATTGAAGGATGATCAGACCCTATCAACTATTGAATCTGAATTGAACAGGCTTTTGGATGACAACAATAAGGGATTTGCATCTACAAATGAGAAATCACATCTTATTGAGCTCGAAAAACAGAGAGATAAGATTCTGAAGGAAAGAGAAGAAACATGGAGACTGAAGAGTAGGGCAATCTAGCTACATGGTGGCGATGATAACACAAAGTTTATTTAGAACTTTGCAAAAGGAAGGAAGATAGCTAATACAATTTGGAAAATGCCTCTCCCAAGTGGAGCTATGGCTGACACTTTTAAAAATCTATCTCTTTTAGGCACCTCACACTTCCAGAAACTATATAAAGCTCCATAAGAGATCAACCTAGCTGATATCATTCAAGTGGCAGGCTATTTCCATAGATTTGTAGGGGAGGAGGAAGCACAAGATTTCAATTCACATGTAATGCCTGCTGAACTTGAGGGGACTCTAAAGTGGTTCAAAAAAGACAAAAGCCTGAGACTAGATGGGTGGACTATTGCGTTCTATCTGGCTTTCTATGAACTTTTGGGACATGACCTACTCCAAGTTGTGGAGGAGTGGAGGACTACAGGAAAATTATATAATGCCATAAATTCCACTTTCATCGCCCTCATCCCCAAGACGGATTCCCCATCATCCTTCAATTACTTCCGTCCCATCTCCCTCTGTAACTGCCTCTATAAAATCATATCCAAGATCATAGCAAATCGAATGAGACCCATTCTCTCTCATCACATCTTACCTGAATAGTTTTTCTTTTTGCAAGACTGTCAAATCCATGAAGCCATTGGCACTGCACAAGAAGCTATTCACTCAATTAGATCCATAAAGCTAAAGGGAATCATTCTTAAGATTGATCTGCAAAAAGCCTTTGATCGGGTTAGCTGGCTTTATATTAAAATGCTTCTCATCCACCTAGGATTCCCGCACCTATTCACCACCTGGATCATGTCCTGCATCTCCACTCCATCCTTTAGTGTCCTTATAAATGGCTCTACCTCTCCATTCTTCCATGTTGAAAGGGGACTCAGACAATGATGTCCACTATCCCCTCTCCTCTTCCTGATTATCATGGAAGGTCTCAGTCCATTAATAGATCATGAAAAGTGAAGTGGCAGATTCTTCAGGCTGAAAATAAATTATCAGTGTTATCTCACACATCTTCCCTTCATGGATGATGTTCTGATATTTCTAGATGACAGCATTCGAGACTTGATAGCCTTTGATAAGATTCAATCCATCTTCTCTAGGGTCACTGGTATGTTAGCAAATCATGCGAAATCTACCATCACTCTGGCTCATACATCCAATTAGGAATATAGATTTGCACTACAACACTTCCCTTATTGTGCCCATCCTCTTGATCAAGGTTTCAAATATTTAGGTTTCTGGATCAAGCCCCTGAGACAAAGGATTTCAGATTGGATATGATTGGTAATCAAATTAGGGAAAAGGCTAACAAATTGGTGCCACTATTTCTTATCCATATCTGGAAGACTTGTGCTTATCAAATCTATCTTGGAAGCTACCCTTGTATTCTGGATGGAATTAACATGGATTCCCAGAAGAACATTGGTTCGACTCCAACAGATTTGCAACAGATATCTGTGGAATGGTTGTCAGGACAAGAGAAATTTCGCATGGGTAAGTTGGAACAAGATTGCATTGCCCAAGAAATGGGGAGGATGGGGACTCAAATATTTAAACCTTTTTGCACAAGCCTTGGCTACAAAAATGGGTGGGACCCTCCTCATCAAATAGAATCTATGGACATCTGTATCTTATCATAAATATATATGGCCTCTCCAAATTATGGACTAGATAAGGATGCCGCAATGGACAAGGATAGGCATTTCTTCGGTTTGGAAAGTACTGCTCCACTCTCTCCCACTCATTCGCAATCATCTGGCATGGAGGATATATGATGGCACAAAAGTGCTCATCGGTTTGGACCCTTAGACAAGGGGAGGTGGTAGCTTCCAAATTCCAGGAGAGCTCATCCTATAGTTAAATCAAAGAGACATCAGTGTGATTGCTCAAATAGCAGATCAGGAAAATTCTACTATCTACGCATAAGCATGGAAATCAGTAACACAGCTCAACATTCCACCTCAATGGCATCATTCCTAGAACAATTATACTTCTGCATTGATAGAGTCTCATATCCGAATTAAGGAGGGTTCGGATGAACTCATGTGGTGCATGGCAAAAAATAGATCCTACTCCGCAAAGGATGGTTACCTGAGTCTGCTACAAAACAAAAAACCAGAGCACATGCAAAGTTGGTGGTAGATCATATGGAAACTAAAATCCCCTCCCCGAACTAGAATTTTCTTCTAGTGTATTCTCAACAAAAAAGTGCCCACAGGGGACTCTCTTACCCACAGATCCACTCATGGACCACATTGGTTTATTCTGTGTAAACAAGACTCCGAATCAACTGAGCCCCTATTCCTTAAATACGAAATAACAAAAAACCTTTGGAGTTCTGTTGCTGCTGAGATTCGTTTTTCTGGCAAATGGGAAAGGGAAAACATCTTATTATCATGGAAAGCTTGGCATAGTGCACATGCAGGATCAAATCTACCCTGCCTACCCTTGATTATCTCCTGGGCCATATGGCTAACACGAAACAAAATGATTTTTGAGGATTGTACTATTAGGTGGCAATGCATTACAGCAAAAATTGTCTCCTCATATCTTGAACTGCCATAATATTTAGCGCCACAACCTCACAGACCTCTTTCTCCTAATCTGGTTGACCATTCCACTCCATGGGCTTTCTTCGATGGGGCACCCCAACAACATGGGTGTGGCGGTGGTTTCCTTCTTTACCTCACTGACCAACATTACTTCAGAGTCAAGCTGGGTTTGGGTGATGGAACGAATAACTTTTCTGAACTGATCACCCTCCATCATCTATTACATTTTGCACTTAGCCATGATTGCAGAAATATTTAGATCTTTGGAGTCTCCAAAACTATTATAAATTGGTTCAACAATATCACAAGATGTCATGCACACACACTTGTAAACATTCTCGATGAAGTGAATATCTTCAAATCTCAATTTAACTCCATTATTTGTCATCGTATTTACCAGGAACATAACGACAGTGTTGATGACCTTTCCAAGGAGGCCACACTACTTCCCAGAGGACAGTGGATAATTCATGAGCATAGGGGTACTACACAGTACCAATATTATCACAAACCATACATAGATCAGATATATCATCAGATTGATGGAACCTAATTTTTTGATGTTTCTTCGGTTATATATGATGCTGTATATATCATAGTTTTATTTATGCAAATCACCCTGTGAGGTCTATATATTTCAGAACACAGTTTATGAACATATATAATTAGACACAATCTAGCTATCACCTTGCATGGTGAATTTTTTTTGTACTGCCATTCACAAGAATGGGTTTTGTTGGTATAATTGATATATTGATGCATATGCTGTCAAGCATATACTATATGTATTTTTTCAAAATTAATGAAAGATTATGATTTTTCCTTGGGAAAAAAATTAATATCGCTGTAGAAAATATCATGCAATAGGAAGACAGAATAATCATATATTGTGTAGTAGGAGGAAATAGCTGATATCTTTGCAGAAAATATACAATGAGTGAGAAAAGTTTATTGTATTTTGCAATTGGCTATAGCCTAAAACAATACACCCTCTGCCCTAAGTAAACTTGTTGACATTTACTCTAGTTTTTATTTTTGTAAACATGTTGTTATTTAATATTATAAACATCACCACCAATGGCTGCATGAGCTATGAAGAAGTAGCAAGTAAAATGAATAATTATGTGATTCGCTACCCAAAATGGAAACGAGTTTATTGATAGGAAGTCAGACTAATAGATGATGGATATTCAAAGCCAGATCCACCACTGGCAGTAACTTATTCGAAGAGGCAAGGCAGGGGGCATAGAAGCGAGTTACTAAAGAAATCTTCTCATTTACCCATGGGTATTCCTATCTGAGTCCCTCTCAGATTTCATATAAATTAAAAAACAATCTTAGTCGCCCGTAGGAGAAACTACAAAAGAAATTAATAAAGAAAGGAAATAACAACACATTATGACATGTTCTAGTTTTTAGATGCAACAACATAAAACAATTTTCACATAGTATATAAAATTTCTTATAAATGGTAGAAAGTCAACACAGCTTGCTTTAGAGCCATCAATGACGCTCGAATACCAGAAAACACAAAAGTCTAAAAGAAGCTACAAACCTGGCATGGTTTCGATTCTCTATTTTAAAATCGATAAAGAATATGAATGCATTAGAAAGCAGGAAGAGATCTCCACATAGTCCATTGTTATCAATCAATGAAGACATGGAAAAGTTTCAAAGTGGTATCCCATATGGAATCCATCCTTACAGATAATTATATGACACGTTCAGTTGCATGAGAGATGCTAGAAAAAACCCTTCAGATATTAATCCACTCAACCAATGTTCATTGAGATCCATAATCTTTAGTTTTGTCAAGTTCCCCACAATGTTGGGAATGGACTTGGACAACATATTGGAGCTTGAGATTGAGCACCTTCAATTGCTATTTGACTGAATCCTAGTAGAAATTGACATTCTTAGGATTAAGGCTCATTGGTCTCATTCGGTTACTCATTTCTATTCATGGCTCTAAGAGCTTTGCCATTATTGCAGAAAACCCATGAGTGTACCCAACTACTGAAAACATAGGGAAATATGAAAAAGAGAAGCCGAGCTCTCCATTGGTGCCTAGGTCCAGTATTACGTCTAAGAAATATGGGGTATATCCTCCTTCCCGCGAGCATATGAGAGTTCAGTTTCCAAAAGACCAAGTTATACCAACACGACAGGTTCCAGATACTACTCACGCCCTCCCAAGCGTCATAACTCCTGTTGCCACTGCTTGTGTTGCACGATTTTCTTTCTATTAGAGCCTCTGCAATAACTATGGTCTATCCTGAAACACCTGAAACTTAGCTTCCTGAAACACCTGAAACTTTTGCTAACATGCGCGAGTGGATGAACAATGTGTATGTACTAATGGATGAACAATGTGTTTACTAACTTGAATCTACAATGTGTTTGCTAACCTGAATATTTTGCTAACACACACTAGTACATGAACAATGTGTTTGCTAACAATGGAATGAAGAGAGAATGGATGAAAAATGTTTTTTCTTTCGCTTTCAGTGGCATGAAGATATAGGGTAGTGGAATGAATCTTTTTGCTTTGGCTTTCAATAGAATGAAGATAGAGGGCGGTGGAATGAAGAGATGGTGACAGTTGTAAACAATCATGTCAGCGAACAACGACAAGTGTAAGGGTGATAGGTTTATGCAATGTCCACACACCAATTTTGAAACTTTATCTGAAATTTGTTTTGAGAAAACTTAGGATAAATTATGTTGCCCACACTAAAATAACATTGGGGCAAGTGTGCGGGCAATAAGAGAGTAAATTGAAAACTTTGGTTAAAATTTTCTTGCAGAGAAAGTGTCAAGCATGAACTTTGGTTAAAGAGTAATTAACAAGTACACATTTATGGTCAACGCGTGAATTAATAGCGATTCAGCTATTGATTGAACGTTATAGTCCTTGCGCTGCCGTAGGCAGGGACTAATAACACTTTCTTAAGATTAATATTTAACTTTGTAATAGAAGTAGTGATTTTATATTAAGAATTACCTTGTACAATTAGTTATTAGTTATACATTTAGATAGTGTATAACAAATATTACAATATTAGTATTATGTTATTTATATTATTATATTATATTAATTTAAATATATATTAATACATAGTTTTATATATATATAGTTAATATTAATATATTAGTATTATATAAGTATATATAATATTAATATTAGTATGAGTAATATAATATATAGATATGTATTATAGGTAGTATTAACATAAACTTAACATAACATTAGTATTAATTTAATACTAACATCATTTTAACATAGTACCACATAGTATAATATGAATAGGTTATACTAACTTTTAATTTAGGCTGGGATAACCTTATTCTAGTTTTAAGAATAGGTAACTAGATCCAATAGAACCAGTTGAAACCACCATCCCAAATGGAAAAGGGTCTGATTTGGGGCCTTGATTGGGTGGTGTCCCTTAATGTTGATGGATGTCATTTTTCCCATCAGCATTTTTTGTGTAGAAGGAGGGCACAAATAGATTATTTGTGTGGACTATTGTTTTAAAAAAATTCAACTAACTATAGCTCATGTGTGCATTCTTACTTTGGGTCATGCTTTTAGCTCATGCAAGCCTACCAGTGGCACACCTAAGAGGAAACTTGAATCCTTATCTAAATTGCAATATGATGGTGAGAGTAAATATGTTGATCAATTTATAGATAAATATAATTACTTTAACATCACTAATGACAATGAAAATTTACTCTCATGTTTCGAGGAAGGATTCGGAAGTGGTACAAGATGCTTCCAACTAAGTCTATTCACTCTTGGAACCACTTCATGCGGATATTATTTTGGGCTCATCACAATTATAGTTATGGGAAATTGTGCTTGGAATTTGATAATTTTATTATCCATGAAGATGAAACTATTAGCAAATCTTCAGATGGATTTATGTTATTATGCTACATATTTCATCATGATGACTTACCCCCTAAGAAAGTTTTGATTAAAAAGTTACCTCAATTGTTCAAGAATGTAATGAAATAACTCATAATGAACTTAAAGACAAATCTTCATTAGTAAATCTTGATCCTACAATTACTCCTATTGGACACTCAAATGATAATAATAATCCTCCTAAACCATCAAAGTTGGAAAACAAATTCACACA
>APFE030862103.1:0-11863 GCA_000404065.3 Pinus taeda
TTATTTATACAAATTGAGGACCCCAACAGTCCTCCTAAACTTTAGGGACTCAGCTGCCAAAACTTGTAGTTAATAGCAGTCCTACTTGACTTGCTTGGCTGCCCTTGTGCTAATTGATTTGGTGGCCCTTGAAATCTGAGCTGATGGTGGAGAATTCGAGGTAAGGGCCCATAAATGAAGGGGACAACTTCCTACAAATCCTCTCCCTTGTTCTCCCACGAATTTGGCTGCCAAGTGCTCATTAAAACCTTCAATTTTGTCTCCAAATTGACCAAAAAGGCTACACAAAGCACACATTAGACTTGTTGGCATAATGGCTAACCCAATTCACTCTATTAGCATAAAAATAATAAAAAACATGCAATAAACTAAAGAGAATGGTGGATTAAGTCGAATTAGGAGGTTGAATGAGCCCAAATAATCATCCATTTTTGGGGCTCATTAGGGAGAACCCACCCTCTACATCAAAGAAAATGATGGTAAAATTTTAATTGTTGTGTTGTATGTTGATGATGTTATTTTTACAGGTAATGATGTCTACCTCATTGAAAATTTAAAATCAGTCATGAAAGAAGAATTTGAGATGACTGACATGGGTTTGCTGAGATACTTCTTAGGAATAGAAGTATATCAAAATGAAAAAGGAATTTTTATTTCGCAGGCAAAATATGTAAATGAAGTGTTGTGCAGATTTAACATGCAGAACAGCAAAGCAGTTGTGACTCCAACAGTAATGTGGTTGTAATTGACCAAAGAAGACAGCAGCAAGGATTTTGATTCAAAATTATACAAGAGCATAGTTGGAAGCCTTATGGACTTGACTGCAACTAGGCCGGACATTATGCACGCTGTAAGTTTAATATCCAGATTTATGGAAAGACCGAAAGAGACTCATTGGCAGGCAGCCAAGAGGATTCTAAGGTATGTGAATGGAACGAAGGGGTTTGGTATTTTATACTCCTCTTCTGAAAGTTTCATGTTGACAGGTTACACCGATAGCGATTGGGTTGGAAGTGTAGATGATCGGAAAAGCACATCCGGTTATCTCTTTCACATGGGTTCAGTAGCAATTTCATGGGCTTCTAAGAAACAACCCATTGTGGCATTGTCTACAGTAGAGGCAGAATACGTGGCAGCTATAGTAGCAGCGTGTCAAGCGGTTTGGATGAGAAGGATGCTAAGGAGCCTATACCAAGAGCAAGCAAATGCAACGGTTATTTTTTGTGACAATAGCTCAGCTATTGCCCTGTCCAAGAATTATGTGTTTCACAAACGAACGAAACACATTGATACAAGGTTCCACTACATCAGAGAATTGGTGAACAATGGAGAAATCGTTTTACAACATTGCAGCACTCAAGAACAGGTTGCGGACATTTTGACCAAGCCTTTGGGATAGAAAAATTTTGAGTTTTTAAGAAAACGTCTGGGTATAACTGATAACCCAACAATTGAAATTAAATGGGAGTGTTGAAATAATAATTTCAAATGTAGAATTATTTTACCTTGCGATGCGATGAGATCGAAGATCGCAAATCGCATATATGCTTGGAGCCTCCGTTTGTTCACTTGGTTTCTGCGATTGCGATGTTGCAATTGTAATCCGATCGCATATTGCAAATCGCACCAAATGTTAATGCTTCATTTTTTTTTTCTTTTCACCGAATACGATTTCACGATGCGATCAAGTCGCAAATCGCATATTTTAATGGTTGAAGTACAGGCCTGCAAAATGAATTTGACGTGGAGTAAAAGTTTCATTTTTGACCGTCAGTAAAACAGTAAATGTAATTTACTGTGGGTTGGTAAGTTTTGGTAAAGACTTTAATTTTATAGTTTTTTATTTCACGAGAGTTTTTTGTCTTAGGGCATAAGTAAAAACAATATGTAATGTTTTTGGTTGGTTGTTTTTCATTGTAATTTTTGTTTTTAAACGCACAGCAGTGCGAAACAAAAGAACAGAGCAGAGTGAGGGAAGATATATATGCAACAACGCATATGTATTTTTTTTTATTGAAAATGTAATGTGAAGAATGCAACAGGTGATATGTAAGAGTTTTATTCTGCAGCAGTAAATGTAAGAATTTTATATACAGCAGTAAATGTAAATGAAAATTTACACAGAGCAGTGTAAATCTTTTCAAAAGGAGACAGAGTAATTTTTTTTAAGTTCTTGGTGAATCCCTCTATTAAGAGGATGAAGTTTGCATCAGTCTTTTATTAATGAATACAAAGCTTTTGTGGGGTGTGAGTGTAATACTCTTTTCTCATAAAATAATTTGTTTATAACTTCCCTGTGTTTAGATCCTGAAGAAAAACAGAGCATTGTCTCTGTGTTCAATTAATTTATTTTTGGAATTTTACCAGAAAAATTCCCAATAGAAATCATGTTGATGGTTCTTCCGAATCATTTCTCATCTCTAATCGACCTTTCTGTCAATGATATTGTGTGGTAGCCTTGCATAGATAATTATTTAATCTCTCAGGAAACTATGCCAAGCACCATTTATCTGAGTTAACAAAGCCTACATTATCAAACATTTAGTATCCACTTAAATTATCCTCAAAAACCCACTGCAACCACATGGTGGGTGATTGCAATATTCGACTTCATCCAGAGACAACCCATTTTCTCCTGCGAATACATATCCTTCCCTTAACATACATCAACCCAGATGACTTTATATAAATTGAAATAATGTGATAACAAGTTTGTATGCGAGGATTCTCTAATTGTGACAATGGCTCTTGATGAATCTGAGATCAGGAAGGAAATAACCATGGTAGCCAGAGGAGACCGAGATTTGGAGAAAGCCATCGAGAATCTGAGATCAGGAAGGACATAACCACTGTAGACGGGGGAGACCAAGCCTTGGATAAAGTCATGGAGACTATGAATTGTTTATTGAATTAATGCATTCTAGATTACAAAATTGCACTGTTCATATTTCGTGATTCCTCACCTTTGATGATTGTTCAGTTTAACTTTCATAACCTTAATGATATCCATCCAGGCTTATATATTTACTATAAATTCATGTTGACTCAGCAAAGTAAGGTGGTACATGCTGGAAGAAAAAACCCAAAAACTTCGGGATCTTATACCCAATTAATAGAAATACACGAAAATTTAAGTTAAGATGGCGTCCACACGGCACCACAATTTTTTTTTTTTTTTAGGTCCGTAATCAGTTAATTTGGGGTTAGGGTTTAATTACACTTCACCATGTAATTTTCCAATGGGTCCGAAGAGTTTTGACCCGACCATATTTGGCTGGGTCCGACTTGGTTAGGGCTTGAGATGCTGTGGTGGTTTTCCCGACAGATGAATTGCAGAGAGCCGAATTGCAGACGTCCTAACTACGGGCCCCATCTGTTCGGTTTTTTTTGTAAGGTTTGTTTCTGTATTTAAATTTTAATTCCCCTCACTATTGTTTTCATTCATAAAAATGGTTTTTATGATGGACTCTCGATTACTAATGGTTCGACAAAAAAAAAAAAATTCCATTTCTAAACTCGGACTTACACCACTTCTTTTTATCCATGGATTTCAAGAGATCACGGTGTTTGGAAGACATTAATTCCAACCACTTGCATTAAATGTAGTAGTTAGTGTCTTTTGGAGAATTCTACAAATGTTTCGAGTGCTAGATAACTCTATGGAGAAGCCACCGACTCTAGAAACTTCTTTACGGTATATAAAAACCTATTCAGTAATCAAATGAAGTAAATGTGTTTTGTGTTTTGTGCGTCTTCTCTGATTTGGTATCAGAGCGAGGGGTTAAGCTTCAAGAGTGTGAATCATTGTTCTCTATGAACAATGAGAGATTGAAGTCATTGAGGTTGTGTTGTAGAGTGTGTGTCCTGTGTTTTGTGTGCAGCCTGTGTTACTGTGTGCAACACATTAAACTTTGGTGAAGGGCGAGTTGGCTCAAGGACAGAGGTTACTGCATCCCTGTGTGTGATTTTTCATTGTTGTGAACTTGCAATTCATCGTGTGCATAAAAGTGCGTTGGTGCAGAGGACTGGTTGTGAGCCTCATTAGGCGGAGTCATCTGGTGCAGAGGACTAGTTCGTGAGTCTTATTAGCGAGAGTCGTTTGTTGTCATAAAAACGGAGCCGAATATTTCTAAGAAGGAGCCACCAGAGACCCAAGACAAGCTAGTGGGGTGAGCTTTTGGTACAAGAGATTTTTTATCTGCTCATATTTTTTTGTGAAGAGTATTGAAAAGGAAAAGTTTTCTTTTTCATTTTGTTGCTGGAATTATCATTATGTGTGTGTATGAACAACTAGGGAACGCTTTGGTTAACGTTGGGTGGAATATTTCTGAAAAAAGAAAACATCATTTTTGAGAAAACATCATTTTTTTTGGTATTCTTGACAGTGATTTCGGTGGGCACTATGAAATGAATTTTTTAGTATGTAAAACTCTTATTTGCATTCGATGGGCACTCTGAAATGAAGTTTTTAACGTGCATGTTTTTACAAATTGGGGTTGTTTATCGTGAAAATAGTTTCCACAAGTGAAGAATAGCTTGTGGAGGTTGTTTTTTTTTGGTATTTAAGTTTTTGGAACTTTCCAACTCAGTAATAAAAAAAGGGGGGAGCTATAAAATTTTATGTGAAAATTAGTAATTTTTTTTGGTGATTCGGTGAAAATAAGTAACATGGCTAATGTATTGGCAGAATCTTATTTATTTGACTCTAACAAGTTAGACAGTGAAAATTATGCAAATTAGAAGTTTAAGTTGTAGACTTTGATGGAAGGCAACAATACATGGGCGATTTTGTCTGGAGCTAAAGTGAAGCCAATGTCCCCTCAAGCCACAGATGGTGCAATTCAAGATTGGGAGCGACGGGAAAACAAAACAAAGGTGCTTTTGCAGATGACGGTTAAGGACAACATTATTCCACATATTAGAGAATGCAAAACATCCAAGGAGACATGGGACACTCTCAAAAATTTGTATGAGATGAAGACTACAAATTGAATATTGTATTTAAAGAGTAAGCTTTTTTCAATTAAGATGGAAGAAAATGAAAGTGTTAGTGATTTCATTTCTATAATTAAATATCTAAAGGATAAATTAGGTGACATTAGTGAATCAATATCTAGTACAGACTTGGTTACTGTGACATTAAATGGAATGCTTGATGAATATCAAATGTTTATCACTGGGCTTTCAGCTAGAGAGAAGGCTCCTACTTTTGATGAGTTGGCAAGTATACTTATGCAGGAAGGAAAGCAGAGAAGAAGCCTTAAACAGAAATCTCCCAATTTAGATTTGGCATTGATGGCCAAAGGGAAGCAATCCTTCAAAGGCAAACAGTGGGAGAAAAATAAAGGAAAAAAGCCACAGGTAAAATCATTTCAAGGTACACCATTACCAAAGACAAATGCCAAATCAAGGAGAGATGATGTGTGTTATTATTGTGGAAAACCTGGTCATTTTGCTAAGAATTGCATAAAAAGGAGTTCTGATCAATTTAGACAAAGAAGGCATTCAGGAAATTATGTTGATAGAGATAAAGCAATTAGTCAAGATGATAGCAATCTTAAATTGTTTGTGTCCAATGCTGCTTTATTAGTAGAAACTGATGATGATAATGCTTGGTTTAGAGATTCTGGTGCATCAATCCATATGTCATGCAAAAGAGATTTGTTTGATACTTATCATAGGATTAATAATGGTGGACACCTCTATTTAGGAGATAATAGATCACATGAACTTAAAGGATATGGTGATATAAGTGTTATGATGCCTAATGGACAAGAAAAACAAATTCAAAATGTGGTGTATGTTCCAGGATTAAAGAAGAACTTAATTTCAGTCTCTACTATCACAGATCAACATTTAAAAGTTGAATTTGTGAAATTGCATTGTTTGGTAAAGGATGTGCAGGACAAATACAAGGTTGTTGCAAAAGGAATGAGAGTTGGAGGCTTATACAAGTTGGATGGAATGAAGAATGGGCATCAATCTTTGGCATCAATAGGCATGTCAACTATAGAGCTTTGGCATCAAAGGTATGGACACTTAAATCATAATGACCTAATGTTACTACAAAAGAAACTGATGGTAGAAGGTCTTCCAATTATTAAGGGTGAACACTTTGAATGTGAAGGTTTTTCACTAGGAACCAACATAGGGAAGAATTTCATGTGCATGAAAATAGAAGAAAACGTGAAATACTTGAACTAGTGCATACTGATGTATGTGGTCCAATGCAAACTAAGTCACTTGGTGGAGCATATTACTTTCTTATATTTATTGATGATAACACTAGATTAACTTGGGTGTACTTTATAAGAAACAAAAGTGACGTGTTTGAATACTTTAAAGAATTCAGGAGTATGGTTGAAAATAAAACAGGAAAGAGCATTAAAATTCTTCGATTAGGTAAAGGTGGTGAGTACACTTCAGGAGATTTTATGAAATATTGCAAACAAAATGGAATTATGCATCAATTTACAGTACCACATACACCTCAACAAAATGGAGTAGCTGAGAGAAAGAATAGAACACTAGTTGAATGTGCTCGTAGTATGTTAAAAAGTAAAGAACTTTCTAATAGTGTTTGGGCTGAAGCCATTAATACAGTTGTATATCTTAAAATATAAGCCCTACTATGTATCTTGAGCACAAAACACCATTTGAAGCATTTTATGGTTTTAAACCTAAAGTTAGTCATTTAAGGATATTTGGATGCAAGGCCTTTGCTCATATTCCTAAAGAGGATAGGAGAAAGTTAGATGGCAAAGCCGTGAAATGTATTTTTATTGGATGTTGCACTGATCAAAAAGCATATAAAATGTATGATCCAAGTACTCACAAGGTCTTTGCTAGTAGAGATGTTATATTTCATGAGCATGTAGATAAACAAATAAAAGAAGATTAACATAATATATGGCAGTCCCCTTGTGAAAACTTTAAGGAAGAAGAAGAAGTTCTGGAATCAACTCAAGAACAAGAACACATGGATATTCCAAAAGACACATCAAGGAATCAAAGTTCACAATGAAGTGATGAAGGCACTCCATAAAGAAGAAAAGGAGAAGGTACTCCACAAAGTAATGAACTTCTAAGAAGGTCAACATGATAGATTTAAGCCCCCATCAAGTATAAATATTATGCCTTAATGTCTCAAGTAATGACTGTTTTTGAGCCCTTAAATTATGAACAAGCCAAAAATCATCAAGAATGGATGGAAGCTACGAAAGAATAATATGATTCTATAATGAAAAATGAAACTTGGGAATTAACAGAATTCCCTGAAAATAAAGTCCCTATAGGATCAAAATGGTTGTACAAGAAAAAATTTAATGCAGATGGTAGCATAGATAAGTATAAGGCAAGATTGGTTACAAAAGGTTATTCAAAAAAATAAGGTATAGATTATGAAGATACCTTTGCTCTGGTTGCAAAAATGAATACAATCAGAATAATGATAGCATTGGAAACTAAATGTGATTGGAAGCTACATCAATTAGATGTAAAGTCAGCTTTTCTAAATGGTGACTTAAAAGAAGAGATTTATCTTGTTCAACCAGAAGGATTTGTAAAGAAAGGTCAAGAACATCTTGTATGCAAGTTAAAAAAGGCCTTATATGGACTAAAACAGGCCCGTAGATATTGGTATGAGAAAATCAACAAATTCTTCTTTCAGCAAAAATTTAAAAAAATTAAAAATGATCCTAATTTGTATGTCAAGACAGATAGAAATGGGGATATAGTATTACTATTACTCTCTATAAATGTTGATGATCTAATAATAACAGGGAGTGCTCATAAATTGATTACAGATATAAAAATAAAGTTATCACAGGAATTTGAGATGAAGGATCTTGGTGAGATGCACTATTGTCTAGGTCTTGAAGTATGGAGAGATGATGGAAGAACCTTAATCACACAAAGAAAATATAAAAATGAAGTACTAAAGAGATTTCATATGAATGGATGTAAAGCAGTGAGTACTCCATTGGAACAAAATATCAAATTAAGAAGTAATGATGGAACAAAAGAGGTGAATGGAACATTGTAACAACAATTAGTGGGAAGTTTGAATTATCTCACTATGACTAGACCTGACTTCGCTTATGCAAGAATACTTAGTCAATTCATGGTTAAGCCTCATGAAAGCCATTGGATAGCCGTAAAAAGGGTCCTTCGATATTTAAATGGAACTATCAATTTTGGTATTGAATGTACTAATGCTTGTAATGTTGAATTGACAGGTCATTTTGATTCTGATTGGGTTGGAAATCTAGATGACATGAAATCCACCACTAGATACATCTTCAATATAGGATCGAGAGCTATATCATGGAGCAGTAAGAAACAGACAACAGTTTCCTTGTCATCAACTGAAGCAGAATATAAATCATTATGTAGTTGCACCTGTGAAGCTATATGGCTCAGAATAATACTTGAAGATGTTGGTGAAGGTCAACAACAACCTACAGTGATCAGATGTGATAATCAAAGCACCATCAAACTGGGCAACAATCCTGTATGTCATGCAAGGTCAAAGCATATAGACACACAATATCATTTTGTAAGAGAAAGGGTCCAATCAAAAGAAATTTGTCTAATGTACTGTAATACAAACGAGAATGTAGCTGACATATTCACTAAGCCTCTTGGGAAGGCAAAATTTGAGTTTTTTAGAAGTAGGCTATGTGTTGTAGAAAATCAAGATTATATTGTAAGCCTAGCTGAGACTTAGACCAGTAGGCATGATAATTAAGAGTATGTTTACAGTATCTTTTGTATTGTGCTATAGTATATTTGTCATATGGTTGGAATTAAGGGGGAGTGTTGGAAGACATTAATTCCAACCACCTGCAATAAATGCAGTAGCCAGTCTCTTTTGGAGAATTCGGCGGATGTCTCGAGAGCTGGATAACTTCTTGGAGAAGCAACCGACTCCAGAAACTTCTTTGTTGTATATAAAAACCTGTTCAGTAATCAAATGCAGTAAGTGTGTTTTGTATTTTGTTCTTAGTGCATTTTCATGGGTGATCTTCATAGCGATTTGCAACTGGTTAGGAAAGTAACGTTCTGCCCTAGACTTGATTTGTTTAAATCAAATTTTGCTTCAAGGTACATAGATTCATAATTCAAGGAAATAGTGCATAGGCACTTTTCAACCGAAGTTAGAACAATATCATATCACACAAATAAATATTCCAAAGGATACCATTAAAAGACATTCTCTTCTTTCTATTTCTCACATGCCCGCGAGGTCTCTGTTGTGTGTGTGCATGCCCGCATTAATAAAAGGAAATTCTTAAATAAAGTGGGAGGCTCTAACTGCTTTGTCTCTTGCAATGATATATGGGATTCCTAGAAACCCCATACTAAACACTAGAACAACTGTCCCAAATGAAGGAACACATAAACACAATAGAAAAAAACATAAAGATGTAGTGATCTCACAAGGGACACATAAGCAAAACAAAATAATTAGATATAGTAGATATTTACAAGGAATTGTTTTTCCCCATGGAAAGTAAACAAAATATTTAGAGATGCTTATGCATCAAACTTTCTTAGAAATATTATTTCATGGACTCCTATCCACGATGTCTGCAAAAATATTGCCATGTTTTAGGATTTTTTCATTTCTCATCCACATTATGTTTTTAGTTGAAAGACGCTTTCACTTCACCAAATACTTATAATAATTTGTGTTCATGGTCTTTTTCATAATATTTTGGTCAAGAATCACCTCCATCTACAACTTTTGGGTGGTAAGTAGTTGAGCTTCCCACTGAGGTTTCTCTTTTTCATCACGTTTCTCTTTTCCATGCTCGCTATAGGGATACAAATATAAAACATTAAATATAGGAGAAATTCCTATATTAGGGGATAATTCAATCTCACGCGCATTTGCTGAGATCTTTCTCAAGACTTTGTAGGGGTCAATCTTATTTAATTTCAGCTTATTATTTTCATGTTTTGGGAATATTCCCTTACTCAATTGTGTTAAAACAATGTCCCCAACTTCAAAATTTACTTCCCTTCTCTTGGGATCAGAGCCCTACTTGTAGTTAATGCCACTTTAATGTAGTTGTCCCTTGAATTATTCATGTATCATTTGCATGGTTGTAGAAAATTCTTCTCCATCATCACTCTAAATTTCTTCCTTCTCCAAATATTTGAGTTTAGAAATACCTCTTAGGGCATGTCATATACAATTTGAAAAGGGATTCTTCAAGTACTCCTATTAAGAGAATCATTATATTAAAACTCAACTTGGGGGAGAGCTTGGTCTCATTTTTTATTGTGTTCATTAACTAAACACCTTAGCAACTTTTCCAAGATCCTATTAAACACTTCAATTTTCCCATATGTTTGTGGATGATAGGTTGAGTTATATGCTTGGTTCATTCCAAGCTTCTCCCATAAACTCCTCCAATAGTGTCCAACAAATTTTGTGTCTTGGTCTGAGATTATACTACTCGGCAGTCCATGCAATCTCATAACCTCCCTGAAAAACAATTTAACAATGTGAGTAGCACCATTTGTTCTTGAACAAGTTATAAAGTGTGTCATATTAGAAAATATGTCCACTATTACAAAAATTGAGTCTTTTTTTCTTCGAGTTTTTGGCAAATTCAGGGAAAAGTCTATACTAATGGTTTCCCAAAGCCTATTTTATGGTTACCCTTACAACATTTTTCTTTGGATTTGTAGATTACTCTAAACAAGTTCCTTCGATGTGCTGGAACTTTCTTTTCCTTTTCTCCTTTAATTAAAACCCTCATTAGCATTAAGGATTCACCCACAAGTCTTCTCTTTTATTTTATTTTTATCTGCCTCATCCCTGGCTTTTGCAGCATGTGCTTCTCCTTGGTTTATTGATTCGTTTTCAAGCGAGTTCCATGACATGTGTCATGTCTTCCCACATATGTAACACTTAGCTTCTCATTCTCTTCCCCTGCCTCTTGGGAAAAATAATATGCCCCTTGACTCTCCTCCTCTAGGAGATTGACTTTTTAATCTCCATGCTTCCTTTCTTGGAATCTATAATACTACCCTATTGGTAGATCCTTTCCTGCTTTCTAGACTCCTTCCTCTACTCATTTGGATTTGTTTTTGGGCCGACTTTTCCTCTATCCCCAGTTTTCCTTGATAGGTATCCTCCACAGTTTTCAAGGGTAAGAGGCTAACGTGGAAAATTTTAGGGGCGAATTTTCGCCCTTAGGCAAAATTAAGGGGTTTTAAACTTTTAGTGGGTGAATATTTTGTATCATAGTACATTTTTACAAATGGCCTCAAATAGCCCACCTTATTTTAAGGGGAAGGGTAAAAAAGGTAAATTTAGCCCTTGAAATTAGGAGTTACAACCTTCCATTTGCCCTAATTTTCAAGAATAGGTTTCATTTAAGTGAATCCTATGGGCCAAATACCATATTTATAAAAAAGGTATGGTAAGTTAATAAAAATATAAATAAATGAGAGGTATGGTAAATAAATAAAACATTTTTTATATTTACTCCATAAGTGACCTTATGTACATGCAAGGCTGTAAACAAATAAAAATATAAATAAATTGGAGGTGTGGTAAATAAATAAAACTTCTTTTTATATTTAGTCCATAACCCTCTTTCTATTTATGAAGGCTCAAAAAAGAGGTTTTATTTAAGTGAATCCTTTGGGCCAAATACCATATTTGTAAAAGAGGTATGGTAAATTAATAGAAATATAAATAAACGAGAGGTATGGTAAACAAATAGAACATTTTTTTATATTTACTCCATAAGTCACCTTATATTTATGAACACTCAAAAAATGCGTTATATTTAGGTGAAACCTATGGGCCAAATACCATGGGCTAGATTATTATTAATACCAT
>APFE030862103.1:13956-54151 GCA_000404065.3 Pinus taeda
TATATATACATATTATATTATTGATAAAATCGCCTCCCATTTTTCCTATGTATCATGGGGATTAGCCCATTTATTATAAATATAAATTTAGGGTGGTTCTTAAAATTTTCCTTGGAGGCTAATATCATATTGGATTTCATACCTCAAGCCATTTATGTATCTAGCCACCTTCTCCACATCTTCCTCTATGTGTCTTGCTCTAATATTTATTCTATAGAATTCATCTATATATTCTTTCACATTCATAGACTTCTCCCTCAAATTTTGCATCTTACATAATAAATTCCATTGATAGTCCTTGGGCATGAACTCATTCTTGGATTTAGCCACCATTCTATCCCAAATTTTAATCTTTTCCTTCCCTTCTTTTTTTCGATCCTCCTACAATCCATCTCACCATAGTTTCAAGCTTCAATTTCTCTCTCCTCTACTAAAGAAAAATACATAGTGGTAGCTTCCTGTTATACTCATCTCTTATGGATGAAGCAAAATTTATAGGATGTACAAATATTATATAAGGGTGTACAAATACTATATGATCAACCTATTCGAATCATTTGTGATACTACAAGTTTCATCATCATTTCCAAGAACCTTGTTTTTAATTCAAAGACAAAACATATTCCAATCAAGTACAATTTCTTAAGGGAGCATGTTGCAAATCATATTTTCAGGTTGGAGTAAGTGCCTAGAAAAGAGTGGGTAGCTGATAAATTCACCAAACCTCACCCAAGAGATCAGTTTGAGTAATTAAGGAAAAAATTGGTAGTAGTTCCTCATGAATCCCGCCATGAGATCTTCCTCAAGAGGAATAATGGTAGCTAACAAGCACATAACATATCAAATGAAAGTTACCAGGTCCATAGGATCAACAAGACAAGGGAAAATTATTTGGTGAGGGAGCATGTTAGTTTCTTTGTCATTGATGTCAAAGGGGGAGAAGTAACTCAAAGAAAAATGAAGGGGGGAAGTACACCAAAGGATAAGGGGATCATAGGTGGAGCAACATCCATAGGGGTAGAAGAAAGAGAAGTAAAAGGTACACATCGTTTTTGCTTTTATGCTTTCATTTAGTGGTGTTGTTTTGTTTGTTTGTTTCTTATAGTGTTTCCATCAATGCCAATGGGGAAGAATGTTAGAAATACATTGTCATTGCTTGAAAAGGGAAATAATATGATGGAAAAGGTAAATATGGTTTCAAGAAGCATGGTTAAGGAAAAATGTCAAATCAAGTATGGAAAAGACAAAGATGGTCAAGGTGCAAACAACTTGGAGTCAATCCTAGTTCAAAAAACCCATATTAGTAGCGCTTGAAAACTGCGGAGATGGATAGAGCTCTAAAAAACCTTTCCATTTGTGTATGGAATTCTAAAAATGGCCTTCTGGATCACAAGTTATTTTCAAATCAAATATCAAAAGCCCCAAAGTCAAAGGTTGCAGTTAAACTTTGTGGTAGAGTCAATTTTTTGTGTTTTACCAAAGTCAACAGATTAATTGGTGGAGTGGAGTAGTGTTCAAAGTGGGCAACTTTGGTGATAAGTTTGCACCATGCGTCCCCTTAATCCCATTGTATAAATTGTGTAGGGATATGTACACCCAAGGGTTAAAAGCTTAGGGTGGTTTGCTATTGGTGATATTCCCATACCATTAATTAAGTTGATCGAAGGCTCTAATTAATAGCGAGACCCCCTCCCCTTTTACCACTAAACCACCCAAGGGGGGTATGAAATAAACTACAATGGTATAATTAGGTTGGCATAGTGGAAGTGGACTGAAAGGATGTAGCATACAGGTTTAAGGTCATAAAAGATGTGATTGTTGCATGACAATGTGCAGAGGTCCCCACAAACACCTCACTCTAGGAGAGATTCTCCATAAGAGCTAAATAAAATGGAAGAATGAGGGTTGTGGAATGACATGGATCTGGCAAGATGTGGCGAAGGAAGAATCAAAGTGATTAGGTCTAAGACCCTTAAACTTTAACAAATAAACTTCTTGAAAAACCAAGGCCAAGGTCCCCTCTACCTCCATACCCTTGATAGCATGGATGAATAAAAAACGACATATGCCATGATTTGATTGACTTAGAGAGACACAATGGCATCATGACATCAACATGATGTGGCCCAATCGAAGTGTGACATGTGGCATACAGAGTCAACATTTTTCGGTGGCCAAGTGAGCCAAAAAGCAGTGACATGAGTCACCTCTCAGACAGTGACATGTGGCACCCTTGCAAAGGTAGGAGAAAGTTGGAAGACATATCATCTGGAAGGGAAACCCTAGAAGATTTTGAAGGTGTTCAGACTTAAGCATCTGGGGAAGTAGTTCTAGAATAGAGTGGAATTACTCATCGAAAGACAATTCGCCTCGAGAGGACAGGGATTGGTCCAAATGCACAACAGAGGTCCCATCGGGACACATAATCCAGGAGAAGCAACCCTAGAACAAAACACAAAGCACTCATGCACGTCTCTTTGGGCTGACTAAGCTATGGGACACGGTGGCTTACAGGTGGTGTTGTAACTTTTTCTTTTCTAAGAAAAGTTACAATTTTTTTCAAACTTTTGCTAATTGGTTTCTTGGCCAGACCCTCACGTATATGTGAATCTCGCTGGAAAAATTTGTATCTATACAAGTTTTTGGGGTATTATTTGTAATAGTTTTGATTTTAGATGAATTTTAAATTTATAGAATATATATAATTATATTTTTTATAAATTTATTTATTTCAAATATTAAACCTATGTCAAATATATTGAGTCAACCACAATTTCTAAGTACGACAACCACATTTATTATGACATATTACAGGGTCGAAAGTGAAAATCCATAAGTCAAATCAATAAGTCCATTCAAACCTATGTCCCCACCCCACATTAAAACACATTAAAACACCATAATCTATAATACCTTGAGATGTGTGAAATATTAAATTGATGGTTTGAGGGGGGGTCGACTATTTGAATTTTAACCTACCCCACACCCCGCCTAAAATTTGTTTTATATTTACAACTTCTTACACATGTCTTTATTTCATGTATTGCAGACCCCCGATCGCTGCAAAGTTATTTTATATTCACCTCTTTTTAAACATCTCTTTATCTCATGTATTGCAGACCCCACCCCCAAAAAAATTCCATTGCCATACCATTTATCATATTTATTTGAATTTATAAATGTGAGGTATGTCAGTAGAAAAAAATTAAAATTATAAAGCCTGTGTCGAAGGGATAACACCAAATATTTTTATAATTGTATTTTGCTAGAATCAACTTATGGGTGAAAGCTTTGAGGAAGTGGAGGCTAGGTCAACAATCGAAATATATCTTCGTGTAGGAAAATATGAAGAAACATGTTCTAAAAGTACATTTCAATATAGATCATGGAGTTTATAAAGAGATATTATTTTATAGAATGAAAATGAAATTTTACAGAGCAGACAAATGAATGTTTTCTTTGCTATGATATAAGGAGGAAAAGAATTATAAAGAGGAAAACTTAATGTGAACCAAAAATTTGGATAATTTCTTATCCAAATTTTTTACGGGATATTTTCATTATTTACTAAACATGGTTGGAGACATGGTTTTCAAAACCATGGGAAGCTAATCAGTAAATGGTTTGCATAGAAAAATGTAAAATTTTGATGAAGTTTCATTTATTCATAAGTATACCAAAATTAGGAAAAATTAAATATGAAAAGAGTGGATAGTTTTAGTAAATTGTTATAAATTTCATTTATGAAGTTCATAAACCAATAAATGCTACAATGGAAAAATATTACAAGACATGGTTTTCAATACCATGGATGCTTTTATGGAGAAAATGTTATTTAAGGAAATATGTAGGAATTTGATTTATGAAATTCATGAAGAAAAGCACATGTCAAAAAAAGACATGGTTTTCTATTGAAGACATGTTTTTTCAAAACCGCAGGCAAGAATTATTTTTATGGAAATATGGAAATATAATTTTATAGATTTTTCAGAAATGTTTTATTTAAAATATCTTATTCCCAAAAACATAAAATTAATATTTTTGAAAAGTAAAGAGTAACAAAAAATCAATGATTTCCAAATCATCTCCACGTTTTATGAGAATGATTAAGCACCTAAAAGATAATCAATTGAATTATCAAAGGATTTTATCAAAAGACAAGGGATTAATCAAATCTATAAATATGATCAGCCAACTATATGATGGACATGATTTTAGCATAAGAAGGAGGAGTAATATAAACAAAATGAGGATCAAAGTGTAGTTTTCTAATAGAAAATTTAAGCAACTCAAGGTTTCAAGGCAGCGGAATTGCAAAAAACTCCAATTTTTCCTGTAGTTTTTCACAAATGTTTTTATTTTTAGTATATTGTTCAAATTTTTATTCTAGAAAGCTAAACATAGTTAGCTTGATACAATTCTCTATATATTAATTTTTTTTATTATAAAATGGTTGGCTTTTGATTGGAAAACCCTACTAGTTTTGTAAAGACTTCTATTGCATAATTTTTAATTGAAGTATTTTCACCTTAGTTTCATCACAAAATTTGTTTCTCATGTATGTCTTTCCCTGTGATTTCATAATTTGTGTATGCATATGTTAAAGGTAATATAGGATCTAGGGCAAAGCTAGGTTTGAGTATAAACCTCCATGATAACCCATTGCAAAGTTACCATCATTATGGAAACTAGCTAATTGAACATTCTGTTTAAAACAGTTCATATGCATCATTTAATTATTATCTTATGTTATATCTTGAATGCATATATGTCTAGTTGTAGATGTATTCTATACGCATATACTAAATTTGATTGATTGAGTATTCAGTATAGATATTTAATTATCTAATTTCTCTTTTACTCCTCTACCAAACTCTTTAAAGCTATGTTATTCTATTAGAACTGGGCATTGGCACTTTCATAAAACCTTAGCAAGAGAGGACTTTCTTTATGGGCAAATATTGGATACTCATCAGCAACCACTTATACAAATCATAGATCTGACCATTGTGCTTTGTAGGTTATTGTCTAGTGATAGTGAACAACTTAAAAAAAATCCTTGTAACACTTGAGGGAACCCCCTCTAGTTCGAGGGCCAGCTTGAACCAAAATTTTTGTAGAGTTGGTTTCTTAGAAATCAATAAAACAGGTGGTTGGAGAAAAAGATGAACTAAAAGGGTGCATTTGGCTTGTGAGTCCTCATTGAAAATATAACCTTGGATGTCCAACCCCCAAAATTTTCAAATGTGCACAAGGATAAAGGAGTTGGGGGTTAATGGTAGGGACCAGGACGTGGTTTGTGTGGATGTTAAGACCAAGAGCACAGAAATATTTGAACAGTGGATAATCCCACGAGGCTTAGAATGAAGGGATCCAATAGAGGTTGTACGCAAATGTTGTATGTGTTAGCACTCACATTGTTTCACAATTATGGTCTAAACTGATCCAGGTGGATATTGGTGGCCACCCTTCTATTCCACTTGGATCCCCAACATTTTCTCTTTCAGTTTTTTAGTTTCCTTAACTAAAGCATAGTTTACTATTTTTCGTAGTTTTTTGGGTCTTGAACATTCGGAGTTGTTTTGGGACCCTAAATGATGTTTTTTGGAAAAACAGGAAAATAAATGGATAAAATTGATGTTGCATTTGAACGTTGTAGTCCTCAGATAGATCTTTCTAATGAGATATTGTGTACATGAAACAGAGATCGTATGCCAAAGTTACAACCTTAGGAGGTCGATGTACCAATTTACCCAAAGGGGGCCCATAGTTTTGGCACTTCATCTCCTAGGGTTAGGTTTTTGGATGTTTATGGCTTTCCTTCCTTTCTCAATAATAAATAGGCTTTCAAGCCTCACTGTAACAGATTTCAGAGGCATGTAGCCTCCACATCTTTTCTAAAAGATAAGCTACCATTTCCTAAGCTAGTTTATTTCCATTCTGTTTGTAAGCATATTTCAGTATTTGATATTAATGAAATGAAGTGATATTTCTACTACATCTCCATATTTATGGTTATATCTATGATTTATTGTGTTCTTGTTTAAGTTCAGATCTGTGATATTGCAGTGGCCTCCTCTTTCTCTATTTTTATTTTCATGTCCCCAATGAGGACAACAAAGAAGGAGTTAGGGCTTGAACTGGCCGAACCTTTCCAATACCATCCTCACAAATCTCAATGGCCTCTCATGGTAGAAGAGAAGAAATATGAGGGGGCAGGAGATCCTTTCAAAATATTGCTTGAAGAAGCCCTCAAGTGATAGATGAACAAGATTATAGACAAATTTTCCCAAATCCTTCAGCAGCTACCCAAAGGTGACGCACCTTCTTCCAGCAACCAATATCGAAGCATCACACCCTTTAAGGTCCAAGTTAACTTTGGCATCCCCATATTTGAAGGTAAAATAAATGTGGATGCTGTAGATAAACGGTTAAATCTGTTAGAAGGATTCTTTTTTGTTCATAATTTTTCCAACTAGGAATAGATTACTTTTCCACTTCTCAAAGCCAGCCCCCACGTGAAGGACGGGTGTGAAACCTACTATGAGAAGAAGGATGAAAGTACACCCTCACTATTTTTAGCGGCACCCACTTGGAATTCATTCTAGGATGCCATCGAGGAGCAATACTACCCTGTCAGAATCTATGAGGATAAATACATAATGTGGACCACACTAGGTAGAGAAGGGACCAAGACGTGCTAGAGTTTACCAATGTTTTTCATGCCCTTCGCACGAAGTTGGGTATGAAGGATTCTAAGCAACATATCGTACTCAAGTACCATGAAAATCTACATAGATACATCCAAGAAAAGATGGAGTTTCTAGATATCTCCTCACTCGACAGGGCGTATCGATACACTGTCAATATTCAGCAGAAGTGTAAACAAAAGAAGCGAGACTTTCGATCTGCAAAATCGAGTTAACGGAAAGGCACCCCCAAACCCCAAAACTACAGAGAAAAGGAAAAAGCGAAGGCAGGAAACCTAGGACACAGTAAAATGGTGTGAGTTCCATAAGATCTCCACTCACAACAAAAGTGAGTGTCGGGTAAAGAAGTTGTTCGTGGCCAAGGTGGAGGTTTATGAATTAGGTGCATATTCCATCCCTGAGTTAGAACCTGAAAAGGGGATTGAAAAATGGAAGCAAACCATTGATTTGGAGCCTAGTGCCACTGTGGCCACCAAAAAGATCCAGAAGAATGAGCCTGAAGATCTAGATTTGGGTGAGCACCTCTTCCACTCATAAATTTGGGTGAAGGATTCTCCGCTGCGGTTCATTTTCGACAACGAGAGCCCAAATAACCTCATTTCAGTAGAGGTCATGAAGTAGCTAGGTCTATCAAATACATCACATCCACAGTCATACACCATTAGGTGGCTTCACCAAGGACGAGATTTTGTGTCAGCCAATAGTGTCGCCTTCCCTACAACATCAATCCCTTCACGGATGAGTTATTGTGTGATGTTGTTCCTCTTGAACTTTGTGATGTATTATTAGGAAAACCATACTTGTGGAAGTGACATGTTGTATATGAGTCTAGACCTCGCTCTATGATTATTACTTTGGGAAATAAGTTGTAGAGGATATCAGAGGTAGCCCTGCATGCTTCCATCTCTTTGATCTCTGCAAAGAAATGTAGTAAGATCATTTCACATACCAAGAAATTTATTTTCCTTATGTTTTTCCCTTAGGGAAAGAGGAATATTGGGGCCATAGCTTCTAAACAGGGCTGCTCCACATAGTAGCAGTAGATGGACAAGATTATGGAGGAGTAAAGGGACATTTTAACCTCACCTATGGGGGTACCTCTACACTATTATGTCAAGAAATCCATTGATTTGTCCTCGGGCATATCACTACCCATTGGATCGGTCTATAGATGCTATGTTTCGAAGAATGATGAGATCAAGAGGTAGATTCAGGAGCTATTGCAGAAAGGGCACATCAGGCCAAGCTCATCAGCTTGTGGGAGCCTAATTGTATTGGTATAGAAGAAGGTCAAGACCTAGAGACTATGTATTAACTATCAGTCACTGAACAATATCACTTTCTGGAATAGGTACTCGTTCCCACAGATTGATGACCTCTTGGACCAGCTCAAGGGGGCCAAGTATTTCAACAAGATTGACGTGAACTCTGGTTATCACCAAGTGCCTATCAAACACTCCGACATGTGGAATACTTCCTTCAAATCAAAGAAGGGCGTTTTTAAATGGTTGGTCATGCATTTTGTTTCGAAGAATGCCCCCGCAACCTTCATGAGGTTGATGGAGGACATCTTATAACCCTTCACCAATGCATTTGTGGTGGTGTATTTAGATGACATCTTGATCTTCATCTAGAGTTGGGAAGAGCACCTCCACCCTATTTGAATGGTCCTCCAAACCCTGCAACAACACAAATTGTGTACCAATCTAGAGAAATGCACTTTTAGCATGACCGAGGTTCAATATATGGGGTACATCGTTGATGAGAAGGGTGTGCATGTGGATGTAGCCAAGATACAAGTCATTCAGGATTGGCTAGACCCAACCACTCTAACAGAGCCCCATAGCTTTCTAGGCCTTGCCAACTTCTATTGCAGGTTCGTGTTAGGGTTCTCTCATATCACTTGGCCTTTAAGTCAATTCACCAAAGGTGGAGTGAGAGTAAATTTCTTTCGATCTGAAACCCAACAGAAGGTGTTTTCCAAGTTGAAACAGTGCCTCTACTCTACACTAGTCTTCAAATTAATAGTCTTGCAACAACCACTTGAGATTGAGACAGATGCCTTCGACCATGCTATTGGTCTAGTTCTTACTCAGCAGGGGCATCCACTGGCTTACCACAATGATTCACTTTCAGACATAGTCCGAAAGTATCCCACCTATGATAAAGAAATGTTTTCCATTTTGCAGCTATGTCGTGAATGTAAGAATTACATTCAGGGGAAGTAAACGGTCATCCACATAGACCACCAACCCCTCTAGTTCATACAGACAGAAGGGAAGTTATAGAACGATCACAATAAAAAATGGTCCACAAACCTGCAACAATTCCTTCTGAACATTAAGTATAAGAAGGGCAGCACCAATAATGTTGCAAACTACCTTAGCCAATCACAAGTCATGGCACTGATCATTGTGCTCGACTCCTAGGGGGATAAGACTTCGACGTGGTCGCATATTTACAAGAGTGATCCAGAATTCAACATCACATACTAGACACTCCTAGAAGGTAAGCAAGTTCCAATTTTTCACCTCCAGGATGCAGTGTTATGTTACTTGGGACACATATGTGTTCCTTCAAGAGAGTGTTCCAATATTATTTTGGAGATGCACTAAACTCAGGTCACTGGACATTTCAAAGTAGACAAAAAAAGTGGCATTACTGCAAAAGTATTTTTATTAGCCAAACCTTTGTGAGGATGTGATGCAGGACCATCAAGGCCATTTTTCATTTGTAAATATGTGATAAAAGGGGGGTGTGACAATTTTTAATATTTTATAAATTAAATTATTATTTTTAATAAAATAGGAGATAATTATGAAAAGTGAGGATTATGTAAATATTCTTTTTCTAAATAAAAGGATATGAGAGAAATAGTTTAGGAGCAAAATTTTGGATTAGGATTTCTATGTATGGGATTAGTTGAGAAAATAAGGGGATGAGAGATTTTTCTAAGTATTAATTTAGAAATTAGTTTCATTAATTATGGGTGAAAGAGGATCCTTAGGGATTCAAGAGTGATTTTAGGATTTTTGTTGAGAAGTTGAAGGGATTGAACTTAGATTAGATCATTCTAAATTTTATAAATTATCAAGCCTAAAGGGCATTGACAAGAGAGAAAGAGTGTAGAGTAGGGAGCAGGGGTTTCTACTTGGAAGCCTTTGGGTAGGTTGTAAAAGGGCCCAATGATTGGAAAATCAGGCCAAGGAGGAAGAATATTGTTGTAAGTATTGTGTATGAATGAGAATTTAATTTTCTAGAGTTTATGCCATTATTGAATTCATGTAGAATTGAATGGATAATTTAATATCAGAATGAATCGATTCTAATAAAGGAAGAATTTTATGTAAGGCATTGTGAATCGAATTTAGGTGTTCGATGTGTGGAAGGAAGGTTTGATTCTTCTTATTTTCTGATATTATTCTGTTATAGAGGAATCTGGATTGTTAATCTCTTTGTAGCTTTATTTGACTCATAAAATTTAGATGAAACTCCATATGTATAGAATTCTCAATTTTGGCCTTTTGGGAATGCAATTGCTATTATCTATACCCATCTTCAAGCCTATCTCGAATACAGAAGGACGCAAAGAGGAGTGAGGGGTGAAACTTGTTAGATTTACGCAAGGTGCCTCTGTTTTCAACGTGATTAAAAATGCCTCGCTATGATGATCGTTCTGGAAACACACGACTCTAGGTTGGTTGACTGTCTTCTTGTACCCGTACACGTGATCTTGAGGATCGTTTCAACAAATATGGAAGGTTGGTCGGTTCTTACCCGGCCTGGAGGTCAATGGTGAGAGAGTGACCTTGGTGGGATTGGTGGATATTCTTGCAAGGGTGTTAATAGGAGACTTTGGCGCATCTAGACGTGCATCTTTCTGTAATGTTCTTACATACATTTATGGAATGGCAAGGGTGCTAAATGGTGTTTGATTCATCTGAGAGGCGAACTATCATTCGATTCGATACCTTGATGCACTGCTCATTGTTTCTGGAAAACGTTTCGGCAGAGTCCGTGATGTGGATTTGAAGCACGACTTCGCCTTTATTGAATTTAGTGATCCTCGTGATGTGGATGAAGCAAGATACTATCTTAATGGAAGAGATCTCGATGGGAGTTACATTGTTGTGGAAATTGCCAGGCATTAATTTTTTTATTTGGGCAAATTCTGAGATGCATGTTTATAAGCATGGTGTTTGAAGATCCTGGTTATTGCAGGCCCTAGCTTGCATTAGGTGGTATCAGAGTTAGAATGCTTTGTTGAAGATATTTTTTTTTTTTTTTTTTTTTTCTGAATGAGAACAGAAGGTTTTTTCGAAAACTAAAGTGTGTTTCTTTGAATGTGTGATGAATGATGGAAAGGAAGATCAGATTTTAAATTTAATATGCAAGCTACACAAATGCAGTGAAGAAGATTGCAGAAGTGGAAAGAAGACAAGATCATGCAGGATCTTAAAGGTGAGATGATTTTTTTGATCTGAAATTTATGATTTAAGTTTATGGTTGCAGAGAAAATGATGGTAGTGATCCTGACATTCAGCTGAAGGCTAGATAGGGAGGAAAATTGCAGTGTCCTGAAGAGAAAAGTGAGTTCAAGAGATAGCCTAGAGAGAGCAAAGGAGTGCTCAAGAGGTTCCAGAGGCTAGTGCAACTCATGGTGAACAAACAACTGATGAAATAAATGATCATGGAGGATCAGAGAAAAGGTTCAAAGGAATGCCACATAAGTAAGATGACTGATGAGGTCAGAGAAAGAGAGATTTCATTAATAAAAGTACAATTGCAGGTACTGGAAGAATGGCTGCAAGAGAAGGAAAACCAGAATAGAAAATGGATCTTTCCAATGAAGGGAAAGAGAGTGATTTGGCGACAATTGCACGTGAGGTTGAGGCAAATTGTGGTTGCCTTGTTGAAAAAGGGACTTAGAGTTCTTGAGCCAGAGATGGAATTTGAAGATTCCACACGCAGATATGTTCAAAGGAAAATGTTGGAGGAAGCAGTCAAGACTAAAAAGTCTTGTGGTTTTAAAACTAATGAGTTGTGTATGTTTGTAGGTACAGTACACGGAGATGAGCAAGCTTTAGAGTTTGTTCAAGAAGAGTTGAATCTGAAGAATATTCAGATCGATGCTGAGATAGCAAGATCTCAGGAGGAAATGAAGACAGAGGAAGCAGAAAATGATAAGTACTCTGAAAAAGAAAGCAGTGATGCTTTTGCTGTTACAGTACAAGAAAAAATTCTTGTGGATGTTGAAGAAGAGAATCAATCTGAAGCGCAGATAAGGGAAGTAACAGCTGATACTGTTGAAAATTTTGTGCAAACTGAAAGTTTATGTATGAATGCAGGTGATGATGATATGGTTCAACAATGCTACAAAGAAATTACATTATTATAATATTTGTTGATGAATTTAGAGTATGATAGAAAGGTTGCAGTAGACGAAAGAGTTCAGTACAGTGAACGAGAGCAGAATGACATCTTGGAGACAAATGGAAAGAAGGCGATACTAGCTTATAGTCTCATGGTAAATGCAAATCAGCATACTGATATGCTAAGAAGGAACTCAGAGCAGCATACTGAAGTGTTGCCAAAGGAAGTTGAGGAGAAAGCCAGTGAAGATTTTCTGAGTCCTGAAAAAGATTTGGAGCTGCGGATGACTGAATCAATAGGTGAGACCATTGGGTCTTGTGATTTTGAAGCTGACAATTTGATTGTGTTTACAGGTGATGTTGAAGACAGTCCATCACTTGAAATTGTCTCGAGAGAAGAAGAACTATTGCAGAAAGGAGATGAGACAATCATGTCTCATATGCAGAGCCTTGTTACCATGGGTAACAAGAAAAATTTGGCTTGTCTATATAGCCAAGAGAAGACTGGTAGAAAATTTTTTGGAGCTCCTACAGTAGTACAAGATGAAGCTACAGTGTTTGCAAAACTTGATTGGATTGCCAAAATCAATCAAGATGATAATGGGCAGTTATTGAAGATGGTTGAAAGAGAAGATGGAGATTATGCTGGAATTAATTTGCAGCATGTTGATGAAATTGCAGATGATGAGAAAAGGAATGTTGTAGAGGGACAGGAAGGTTGGGAGGCCGCAACATCCATAGTGATAGCTAGAGCAACATGTGGGGCGACATTTATGGTGGCAGCTGAGACAACACTGACAACAACAATATTTATGGGGGCACTGAAGCCTTATATTTTTTATTCTAACAATTTTTTTGTGAGTACAGGTCTTATTGAAGATGCTGGAGAAAATCTGTTAGACAAAGAAATTGAACTAATGAGGCGGATGATGATGAAAGTATCTTGGAAGAGGCCGGCAACGATAAAACAAAAGGAAAGCAGCAAAAGAAAGACAGCAGAAGATTGTGAAAGCCTAGTCAGTGGAGCGATGCAGCATAAAGTGTGGAAACTTGGAGAAGAGCATCAGAAAGAAGCAGTGGCAAGTGGAAAGTTACAACACAAGATATGGGATCCAGGTATACACAGATCTGAACACATGATCAGGGGATCATGATTAATTTTAAGGTTGGGTGTCTGATGGAGGAGAATCAAGGCCAATTTTCATTTGTAAATATGTGATAAAAGGGGGGTGTGACAATTTTTAATATTTTATAAATTAAATTGTTATTTTTAATAAAATAGGAGATAATTATGAAAAGTGAGGATTATGTAAATATTATTTTTATAAATAAAAGGATATGAGAGAAATAGTTTAGGATCAAAATTTGGGATTAGGATTTCTATATATGGGATTAGTTGAGAAAATAAGGGGATGAGAGATTTTTCTAAGTATTAATTTAGAAATTAGTTTCATTAATTATGGGTGAAAGAGGATTCTTAGGGATTCAAGAGTGATTTTAGGATTTTTGTTGAGAAGTTGAAGGGATTGAACTTAGATTAGATCATTCTAAATTTTATAAATTATCAAGCCTAAAGGGTATTGAAAAGAGAGAAAGAGTGTAGGGTAGGGAGCAGGGGTTTCTACTTGGCAGCCTTCGGGCAGGTTGTAAAAGGGCCCAATGATTGGAAAATCAGGCCAAGGAGGAAGAATATTGTTGTAAGTATTGTGTATTAATGAGAATTTAATTTTCTGGAGTTTATGCCATTATTGAATTCATGTAGAATTGATTAGATAATTTAATATAAGAATGAATCGATTCTAAGAAAGGAAGAATTATGTGTAAGGCATTGTGAATCGAATTTAGTTGTTCGATGTGTGGAAGGAAGGTTCGATTCTTCTTATTTTCTGAGATTATTGTGTTATAGAGGAATCTGGATTGTTAATCTCTTTGTAGCTTTATTTGACTCATAAAATTTAGACGAAACTCCATATGTATAGAATTCTCAATTCTGGCCTTTTGGGAATGCAATTGCTATTATCTATACCCATCTTCAAGCCTATCTCAAATACAGAAGGATGCGAAGAGGAGTGAGGGGTGAAACTTGTTCAATTTACGCAAGGTGCCTCTGTTTTCAACGTGATTAAAAATTCCCCGCTATGATGATTGTTCTGGAAACACACGGCTCTAGGTTGGTCGATTTTCTTCTTGTACCCGTACACGTGATCTTGAGGATCTTTTCAACAGATATGGAAGGATGGTCGGTTCTTACCCGACCTAGAGGTCAATGGTGAGAGAGTGACCTTGGTGGGATTGGTGGCTATTCTTGCAAGGGTGTTAATAGGAGAATTTGGCGCATCTAGACGTGCATGTTTCTGTAATGTTATTGCATACATTTATGGAATGGCAAGGGTGTTAAATGGTGTTTGATTCATCTGAGAGGTGAACTATCATTCGATTCGATACCTTGATGCACTACTCATTGTTTCTGGCAAAGGTTTCCACAAAGTCTGTGATGTGGATTTGAAGCACGACTTTGCCTTTATTGAATTTAGCGATCGTCATGATGCGGATGAAGCAAGATACTATCTTAATGGAAGAGATCTCGATGGAAGTTGCATTGTTGTGGAAATTGCCAGGCATTGATTTTTTGATTTGGGAAAATGCTGAGATGCATGTTTATAAGCATGGTGTTTGGAGATCCTGGTTATTACAAGCCCTAGCTTGCATCAGGATGTTGGGAGGGACATTAAATCCTACACTTCTTGTGTCATTTCCAAACCAACCATCAAGAAGCAAGGCCTATATACTCCTATACCTACTCATAGTTGACCTTAGGAATATATATCCATGGATTACATCTCGGTCGTTCCTTCTACTAAGCATGACAATGAATGTGTTTTCGTGGTTGTTGACATATTCTTTAAGATGACTATTATGGCGGCTTGCAGGAAGAGTATCACAGCGAAGGCCATTGCTAAGCTCTTCTTTAAGCGAGTGTGGGTACACTTTAGAATCCCACATTCCATTGTCTTAGATCAGGACAACAGATTCCTAAGTGCATTTGGTCAAGTCTCTCGTCGATGCTAGATACCAAACTTACTAAGTCCATGAATTTCCATCCCCAAATTGATGGCCAAAAAAAGGTCATCAACAGGATGATTGTACACATTTTTCACATGTACAACTTGAAGCATCCAAGCACATGGGATGAAAGCCTCCCCTATGTCCAACACAACTACAACATATCTCTCCGTTGCTCAACCGGCCATAAGCCCTTTCAGGTAGAGTTGGGATTTCAGCCAGTATGTCCCATTGATGTGGCCATACCATTTGCAACTACTCATGCCAACTCGGCTCACATCCAGTCCAAAGTTGACAGGGCTAATAGCTTAATTGAGAAAATTCGACACATCCACCAGTAGGTCCATGATATATTGAAAATAGTCAATGCTAAGTAAAATTAGCACCTTGATCAACACCGAGTTCCACACAAATTCTAGGTGGGAGACAATGATTGGGTACATTTACAGAAGGAGCACCTCGTTGGACCCTACTACAAGCTTCACCCACTCCGATATGGGTCTTACACCATTATCAAGGTTGTGGGAGACAATGGTTTCGAGCTCAACATTCCACCATTATTTTCCTGCACCCAGTGTTCAATGTGGATCGCCTTTGACCATGCTTCCCACCATTATTGGACGCATCAAACATTGTAGAACAGTTCACACTAACAAAGTTAAACCCAGACTATGCCAAAACTGATCGAATCATGGACAAACCGATCAAGAACACTCACTAGTAGAAGATCCAACTATATCAAGTTGTCAAAGTTAGCCAACTCCCGCATTAGGGCAAGTGGCTCACCAGGGACAATGTTCAACAGAAGTTTCCCATGTCATGGAGGCACTCAATGCAATGGGGACCATTGCCTCCTAAGGGGGGAGGAAAAATCTAGGTGAATATTGATGGCCACCCACCTATTCCAATTTGACCCTTAACAATGTCTCTTTCAATTTTTCAGTTTCCTTAATTGTAGCACAGTTTATTATTTTTGGCAGTTTTTTGGGTCCTGAACTTCTGGAGCCGTTTGAGGCCCTAAATGACATTTTTTGGGAAAAATGGGGGAAAATGAAGCTTTAATTTAATTTTACATTTGAAATTTGTATTCCTCGGATAGATATTTCTAACGAGGTATTGTGCATGTCAAAAAAAGATCGTATGCCAATGTTTACAACCCCGATATGTTGATGCACTTGTTTATTAAAAGAGGGCCAATAGCTTTGGCGCTTCATCTCCTAGGGTTACATTTTTGGATGTTTACGGTTTTTTATTGTTTCTCAATAATAAATAGGCCTTCGAGCCTACTTGTAAAATATTTTAGAGGCATGTACCCTCCACCTCTCTTATCAGAGATAAGCTATCATTGCCTGAGCTAGTTTATTTCCATTCAATTTGAAAGCATATTTCAGTGTTTGATATTAATGAAATGAAGTGTTATTTTTGCTGCATCTCTTTATTTATTGTTATATTTGTGATTTTTTAATGTTTTTTTAAGTTCATATTGTAAACCCTCAAGCTATAAACAAAGCACCTAAGGGCCTGGCAAGTGAATGGGTGGGCAACTTTGGCATTTTAATACCATTTTTGATGAAATCCACCAAACAATCATAGCACTAAAATTTCGTAAAACATGCATGAACGAGTTGGTAGTAGAAATGGTAGAATGGACATATTTAGAAGTAGATATAATAATATATCTAAATTTGGAAAGTCATTATTAAACCCTAATAAATTTCCAGAATTATTGAAATGAGTAGTTTAACTCAGCCTTTTTGTAGAGACATGGGAGAAGAGTTAGACGACTTAAATAACACCTTCAAAATACTCAACATAAGTGTTGTATAAGAAAAAATGAGACGTTTTCTATGGAGAAGAGATGAAATGTGCATGGAGAAGAGATGAAACTTAACTAAAAGTTATAGAACTAAAAATATAATTCCTAAATTCTATATAAGTGTAATCAAGTATTAAAAAGGTGTGCATTGTGTTGGTTTTTTTTATTGTTCAGAGGTGTATGGTGGATTGATCAGTGGTTAGAGATTGTTGAAGGTTATTTTATGGAGTTTTTGATGAGTGATTAAGGTGATAAAATTATATTCCTATGAAAGTAGGTGGCCTTTATGATTTGAGTTTAAAAATTGTATGAAAGATTAATCAAGGATGTGAAGAAATTGATAGCTTGTAGATAAGGGTTTGTAGCTCCTCCTAGTAGTGGTTGTCAATAGTTAGGGGTTGCACCTCTATTCAGTGGTAGTTGATAAACTAGGTGTTGTAGCTCCTTTCAATTGTAGTTGATAAAATAGGGAGTATTAACTTCCTTCTCCTTGTTTCCAAATAAATTTTTAATAACAAGCACTCAAACCTTTTTAAATATCCAATAAAGAACCTAGGATTTAAAAGCTCATGATGAACAAGATTCTAATGTTCACCTTTTGTTCATCCATGGGAGAAAAAATAATATTGATCATATTCTTAGAAAGAATAATGTTTCTACTACCTTCGAGACCCTTAATACCATTATAAGTTCCCTTATATCCATTAAGGACATGGTAAGCCATAAATACATGAAAGTGGTTTACCCAATCCCTTCATTGGGGACACAGGTCACTCCATTAATAAAAAAATTCAAGAGCATGCAACAAACATTAAACATAATCATTCCTCCTCCTTAGTTATACATGAAAATCCAGAGAAAATTAAGTGTCATGTATGCATTGAGAATTCCTAGGTCATCAGGAGGATTGATTACTTCCATCTTAGGAAGTTAAGGGAGGCCATTGAAATTGAGAAGAATGTGAATAATCTCAATAGGTGTGATGGTTAGAAATTAAGTAAGAATGGATTCTTTCACTCTCTTCAGAATCACTCTCTTTAAAATAGTCTCTTGTTCCCCCATTTTTTGTTTCTTTTTTTGTTTCCCTTGTAGTATATAAGTTTTTTCTTTTACGTTATATCTTTTTAATCACTATTTGATTTGGTTTTATATAATATATTTAAAAAATAATATATATATATGTGTGTGTGTGTGTGTTTTTAATCACCTCTTGATTTGGTTTTATATAATATATTAAAAATGATATCTATATTATATATATATATATATATATATATATAGAGAGAGAGAGAGAGAGAGAGGAGAGAGTAACATTCTTTATTTTATCTAGATTTTCTTTTTAGAAACATTTAAAAGAAGGTTTACACATATATATAATAATAATATAAATATATATTTTTATTTTAATTGATTATTGACCATAAGTATAAGATATGAAAATATATATATAATTGTTTATACATCATATAAAACTTATTATCAAGTCTTCTTAGGTTTATTTTTTAATTGATTAAATTAATTATATATATATATATATATATATATATATATATATATATATATATATAAAAAAAATGAAGATATTATATTATATTTTTAATAATTTTGTGTGCATATTATAAACATTAGTTTTTCTAATCATTTATTCTAAAACTAACTTTATACTATAGAAATATTTGTAGTCTTATTTGACACGAAATTAATATATTTAAATATATATTATGATATTATATAATCACATATAACTTAATGGTTTATCATATTATAATAATAAATACTAATCTCTTTATTTATTTTCATTTTTATAATGGAAATTCTTAATTTGTAAACAAGCTTTGTTACAATGCCATGGATAAATACCACGACTTATCAATAACACTTGCACAAAAAACCATTGCTCACCTCGTGTGACATTTTTTCATATGGTATTTTTTAATTAATAAATTTAATTAAAAGTGAAAAATAGCATAGCTACTTTGGATATCAATTTCAACGTTTAAATTGTGTATATTACTGAGAATATTATAAAATATTGAATCGAGGTTAAATCTATTGCATCCACCAAATAATTATTGATAATTAAATCAAAATTTAGAAATCCCTATTTCAAAATAAACATGTCTATCAACATAGGTGGATGGTTTCCACTTAACCCCCATAGCATATTTTAGAATGTTCTCACTAGTATTCATAAATTAAAGGTTGAGATTCATCTCAAAATTTTCTGTACATTTCTCTTTTAATTAAATTGATTAAGTAAAAAAAATCACGTAAAAAATGTTATATGAAACGAGTTATGTTGTTTTGAGCATTTTTTATTGATAAGTGGTGGTATTTTAACAAATATTATTTATAAGTTAAAAATATCCATGGTAAAATGGGGGTGAATCTACATGGTTAAGAATCTTGTTACATGTTTTCTTAAATATATAAGTGAAAATAAAGTTATAATTTATTTAATTTTTAGGGTTTCTTTTATTTTGACAATGTGAAATATATCATAAAGTGTTTTGATACTTCTCATAAATTTATATCTGTAGGAATTTACCAACCATTTGATTTATATGGTTGTGATAGTTATATAATATCCCCTCATAAAACTCATGTGAAAATACATAGGATTAGAAATATTTTACTAGATTTACTAGCATGTAATATTTACAATGACTTATTCCTTATTCCTTAACTGACCATTAGATAAAATCATTGTCATTACATAAAGTAACATTATAATTGAAATAGAAAGCCAGATAACATAACAACCATTGTTGCATCATGTTACATAAAACATCTTGTTGTAACCTTGTATTGTTATCATTATTTATTTAATTACACTAGTGAATCACATATTTGATGATGTAAGCATCAATGTCATGCAAGGTGGTAATGTAATCAAAATGAGAAAATAGGAAAACACATAAATGGACACTAATATACCCTAGAAACCCTGAAGGGAAAAAAAACAAAAAACCTTTATTTTATTAAATGTTTCATGAGGGTGTTCACTTCTCACTCAATGGCTCTAAGGGAGTCCATCTCTTTCCCATTGTTAAGAATATTACAAAGAAATGTCATCTTTAATTCAACATAACTAGCTAGAAACCATTACGTTAATCTTGTTATGAAAACACGCAACCCCACAATTCCTTGAGGTATTGTGTCTTTGTGGCCTAGTTGTCTCTAGTAATGAAATATATTGCATTTGGTAAACCTTCAATCTGCATGGTGCATTACTCAAGCATAATGACCTTATTGCTTTCCATATTGTTAACTATAGTCTATTTCCAGTTGTTATACAAGGGATGAGTTAAAAATTATTAATTCATCCTTCACATAAGTCACATTTCTCTCTCGTAATTGTTGTCGTCAGCAACTTTGACATCATGATTATATCAAACATTTATCAAACCCAAACAATAAGCCTCTACTAATTATGCTTTAAACTTATTCTCATGTCCACTTTCTTACACATGCATTAATTAAAAGTACATAATTTCACAAACATGATTATTTATCTATGCATTTGTATAGCTATGACATGTGTCTCTCCATTCAAACCTCACATGCATAAAGTAAAATGAGTAAATATTACAATGACATGCTCATCTATCTGTGCTTCACATGCATTTTAAGAAAAGGAATAGTTAAATTTTACCTCTACATACAAGAACATGGTAGTATTTAAAAGAATCATCATGTTTATCAGTATTTCTTCACGTAATAAGAGGGAAATATTTGCAAAATATAAACACCTAAACTATTATTATTTATTCGTGCAAGAATGCATTATTTTCCAAAAGAAAAACCATTGCAATGCTCATAATTTTTTAAGGAAAACTACCATAGTAGCTATTATCTTTGTGAATGCAAATACATATTATTTTTTCAAAATAAACAAACCTAACATCTATTAACTTTGTGCATGTAAACACATATTTTCTTTTAAGAAATCTAGCACATATTCTTATCTTGGTATGCATATGATTCATATGCAACTTTTCAAGAAAATGACATCAATTCTTATAATTTCATGCACAAAAATTTATATGAAATATTTTCCGAAATAACCTTGATTTTTATCATTTCATATACACAAGATGCATATGCAGTATTTCTCAAATAAACAACAAAGTAAACTTTTATAATTTGCACACAATACCCTTTCAATTCTTTTGCAATGAAATTAAACAAGTTAGCTTATCTTATCTTTTCCTGTGCACATAATATTTTCAATGAAATTAACAAGATACTTATCTTTCTTCGCATATATCTTAACATGAGCTCCTTCTCTATTTGCACGCTATCCATAGTTGGTGTGTATATTGTTGCATTGTGTGGAGTCAATTTAAAATAATGTAAGGTTTTGCTTATATAAAGTCAAAAACAATGACAATGATTATAATTTCACTCTTAACTGCTTCTATTGCTTTCTCCCTACAACTGTTGGAGTTAATGCTTACATTCCATATTTGAGAAATTGGATTGTGATGGTTGAGAAATTCTCTCAACCACTCTCTCTAAATTAGGAATAAGTTGGATCTCAAAAACTCTATTTAATAGAGTGATCTCAATGTAATCTGTGTGTGAGTGTGTTTGCACATACACCATTTGTGCATAATATATGATTGAGTTTCTGTAATTGTATTATTTTAGCTATTTTTATCTTGGTACCAGAGCTAGATCTGAACCTGTGTTGTGAGGAGGTGCATTTAGATGTTAATTGGGCTGTTGCAACCTGAGTATTCTGGACGGAGCAACCTGCGTATGCAGCCGTAAACCATCCCCATCTCCATTGCGGCCATGAGCTTCCATAGAGGAACAACGATAGCGATAGAAGCAATGTCGTTGCCAACCAGTGCCGAGTCAAGACGAGGTCTGTGATTTAATTTGAAGCGCTGTCATTGCCAACCAGTGCAGAGTCAAGACGAGTGTCCAGACCTCCACAGAACCATCTTATATTGTTCGTAGCTACACCATAGACGAATAATTGTGTGGCACAAGTAGCAGACTTGACAACGCCTGAGAAGCGATCTCCTGAGTGGTGCTGTTTTTGGCCTCCAACATCTTGACCAGAAAAGGGATGAAGCCAGACTCGCCGACTTCTTTTCTCAGATCAGTTGATGCGTTGAACCTAAATCAATGCTAATTAGATTTTATCCTGGACAAAGAAACAAACTTTATGTTTCTAAGATGCGGACTAATTGGGGCGCAGAGAAAGCCTAGTCGTAGCTGATTTTATTGTAAGTTATACCAGAGATGCCCACTGCAAATGTTTCATTACTACATGTCCTTTTATCACAGTGATATTGGTCGATATTTAGGTGTTTTTTTGATCCGGTTGTTGGATCGAATCACATGCCCGTTTGCACAGGCATTTAATCTACATCGACCTTTTTTTTCTTTTTTAATTGAAGATCAGAACATGAGCCTCGTGAATTGGGCGAGACTAACTCAGTGTGCGGGTCGCACACGTCGTTCAGAAGAGAGGTCCTAGGCTGCTGACGTATAATTATCTGTGGGAATTGGGATTCGACGTTTTGCGAGCTTTCTCGGAAATCTCGGGTTGGGTTTCATCAGATTTCGTTGACTCGGAGTTTTAACGCAGCATTAGATGATGAATATATTCTCCAGGTGAAGGAGAACTAGCTGGCTTTGCAATTCATAATGCGGGCTCCTCAGTAGGATTCTATGGGAAGAATCTGCGTTGTAGAGAGATATGATCAAACGAGCCAGTCTAGATGTGAGAGAGAGAGAGCTGCGTCTAATATTCACGTAGACAGACAGCGATAAATGCGTTGTGACAGTCATTGTTGCCGTGACTATACCGGTTTTTTGGAAAAATACATTTGTGATTATATTAGTTTAATTTCCATTATTATAAAATGTTTGAAGAAATCAAGTAGCAGTAAGGCTCAATATGGATGGTTGTCCAGATAGTATGGCAGTTGCGGATCTAGGGAAGGATCCCTCATTAGTGGTAGACGTGGAAGTGGTTTCCTAATGAGGTTATGCGACAGATTGGGATGTTTTCCAGTAATTGACTTCAGGAGGTCCTTGATTCGGGAGTTGAGGAAGGGAACTCGGGAATCCAACTTGCCAACTACACCTTTCCGAGGGTTATGAGGCAACTTGATGGAGCATCTACTGATAAGCTTGATTATTTTATTATTTTCATGTAATGTAATCATTAAGGGGGGATGTTGGAGTTAATGCTTACATTCCATATTTGAGAAATTGGTTTGTGATGGTTGAGAAATTCTCTCAACCACTCTCTCTAAATTAGGAATAAGTTGGATCTCAAAAACTCTATTTAATAGAGTGATCTCAATGTAATCTGTGTGTGAGTGTGTTTGCACATACACCATTTGTGCATAATATATGATTGAGTTTCTATAACTGTATTATTTTAGCTATTTTTATCTACAACGAGATTGTTTCTCATTGTGACATATTCTTACAGTTGGTGGATTCTGTCAACCTTGGTTGACAGAGAAATCCATTAAAATTTCATGAAAATGGCGATGTGTCCGGCTGCATTGTATCCCTTTAATCATCACCATTTTTGGGAGAAAGTGTGATCATACTTTCAAAAATAGTTCATATCCATGAAAAACCCAATTACCTTAATCCATTCGAGAATCTAATCCTCAAATAATTTGAATTTTTTCTCTTCCTATTGAACTTCCTCCTATAAAACACCATGGAACTAAGCCTCATTTTGACTCGTTTTCTTGGAACGGTCCATATGGTCACTGTACGGTAGTTGTAAGCCATTCCGTAACAAATTCTTTATTTCTATCAGATCACATCAATACCATTTAATTTTCAATAATAATATCATGTTATTAAAATTACATATGAGTATTGCAAGTTTTTAAAATGATGATAGAACTTCCTTAATTTTCCCAAGAGGCACATTTTCCCCAAGAGGCACATTCTATAGAATTTATTTGATTGTGTGAGAGGTGTATTCTATACTTTGTATGAGAGAAATGTGTAATTATGTCCTTGCTCAATGTAAAGTTGACTAGTGTTCCTCTTAAAATAATTGTTTTTTTCTCTAAATAGAAAAATAGCTTAACTTGTAATAAAAAGAAAAAACAAAAATGAATATGCATCTTTAGTTATTTAATTAAAAACATTAGAAAACATCAATAATTCTTACCTCACTATGGGCACTCCATTCGTGGTTGATATTACAACCAATGGTAAAAATATTTCACTCGCTCTCACTAATAAATAAAATATTTATGAGGTGGTATAATTTCATGTAAACTTTACAAAAAGATAAAGAAATTAAAAGCAAAAAAAGGGTTGTCAATAATATATTTAAACATTATACTTTTCAAAAGCATTTTAACAAATGATTTAAATAAACTATTTGAAGATCTATGTTAACTAATTTATGTTGATATTAACTTGATATATCTATACATCAGAAAAAAAATAAAAATGTTAATAGAAAATATTTTAATGGTGTATATAATAAAATATTCAATTTCCAAAGAAAATAAAAGGTAATTAAAAGTTAAAAAATAAAATAAAAAATATCTAAGTACTTCCCATAAAAATAATAAGACTAAGATGTGTAATTCATTTGACTTTTGATATAAAATTACCGTGATATTTAAAAATATTCAATAACAAAAAAAATTCAATATGAGTCATAAATAAAATATTTTTATATGTAGAATTAAGTAATATAAACCTATGCTTAAAAATATATTAGTAACAAAAAAATTCATTTTAATATGACAATATAGTTTATAGATAATCTCAATGTGCATGGTATGTAAAATATTTTAATGCCAATTACCTATATATTATATTTAGTTTAAAAAATTGTTTTTGTATATATCATATAACACAAATGGAAAAAATAAGTATTATGGTTAAAACCTTTGAAGTAGACTCACTATTTTACATTTTGACCATTTCTAGGGATATTTTTTTTGTCAATTTATTATATAACAAAGATTTTTAGAAGTTACAAGTTTATGTACTCTATATACTGATGCGGGAGCAACTAGCACCAAAGCAAGCGAACGCAAGCCATGGAAGCAAAACAGAGTTAAAGCCGATTTAAAGCAGAAACATAGATTTAAAGCGGATAAAGCAGATTTAAAGCAGATTTAAAACGTGCATGCATTATGAAGCTTTTGTGGAGAAAATCAGGAGAAGATAGGATTGATCCTTCCTAAAATTCTTATATAAATGTAATACGATAGGGGTGTAGAGAAAAATCTATTCTGGGAGGTAATTTGTGAGTGGCAAGATGTAGCTGAGTGTGAGCTCGTTTTTAAGGCCGAAATACCTTAATTTTGTAACTGTTCCGTAAATATATAAAAGTATGTCTAGTGTTAATTGTGTGTGCCTGCGTTCCCGTATTGTAAGTGTTTTGCGTGTCAACAAAACCTTTAATTTTACTGTATGTCCAGTATTGAGTTTGCGTGAGATTGGATTTATGTGTTCAATGAATAAAATGAAATTAGGTGGTAACGAATTGTATGTAGCTGTGGGAAGGATTGTATTTTGTTTCATGAAAGTTGAAACCGTTGTTCCATGTCAATCAGTGGATCCATATTATAATTGCTATCTTCAGAAATTGATTAAAGTATTGACTCAGAGAAGAATCGGGCCCATTTGAAACGATCGCATCGATCTGAGATGATGGTCAGCTATCGCAACACGTGACGGTTCCAACTTCCAATTGATAATAGTCCCGATTTTCGATTTCTGGTTGAATCGGCTCGGACTTGGGTGGACCGGCGGATCTAGCGACATATATATATATAAGCGCCCAGGACTGTGGAATGATATCACATCGGGTTGTTGAAACTGCTGACTGTTGGAGATAGTCGTGAACGATCAGATCATCAGATCGGAGGTGCAGTCATATGTATGGAACATTGTTTTAATAGATTATAAGGGCGACTTAATCTTAATAAAGGTCCGCATAAACAATATCTATGTTTTAAAATGCTTCCATTTAGGCTTTTGGGCCATAACCCACAGGCACAGGTTCAAGTTTTTAATGGAATTGGTATTTTGGGCTTACCCCAAGATCTCATCCCATCAGTTTGATATCAGAGCAGTAAAAGATTCTGCGGAAGGAGGTACAATTCTTAATGAAGTATGAATAGGTATGGTCTTTATATTTTGTGTAGGTAGCTGCAGAGGAAGGTGAGAAGATTGCAATAGCCTAGAGCGTTTACCAAAAGACCAAGTCCAGAGGAGATCTTGGTGAGGTAAGAGGCAGCAAGGAGGACTTGCTGTTGCAGAGGCAGATTGCAGCTCACAAGTTAAAGATATTACGAAGACTAGGAGAAGCATATGACGAAGAGGTCATAAATTTTTGTGCCTCGGGAGGCTGACGCGGGAGCAACCAGCACCAAAGCAAGTGAATGCACGCCATGGAAGCAAAATAGAGTTAATGCCGATTTAAAGCAGAAAAATAGATTTAAAGCAGATAGAGCAGATTTAAAGCGTGCATGCATTATGAAGCTTTTGTGGAGAAAATAAGGAGAAGATAGGATTGATCCTTCATAGAATCCTTATATAAATGTAATACGATAGGGGTGTAGAGAAATATCTGTTCTGGGAGGTAATTTGTGAGTGGCAAGATGTAGTTGAGTGTGAGCTCGTTTTTAAGGCTGAAATGCCTTAATTTTGTAATTGTTCCGTAAATATATAAAAGTATGGTCAGTGTTAATTGTGTGTGCCTGCGTTCCCGTATTGTAAGTGTTTTGCGTGTCAACACAGCCTTTGATTTTACTGTATGTCCAGTATTGAGTTTGCGTGAGATTGGATTTATGTGTTCAATGAATAAAATGAAATTAGGTTGTAGCGAATTGTATGTAGTTGTGGGAAGGATTGTATTTTGTTTCATGAAAGTTGAAACCGTTGTTCCATGTCAATCAGTGGATCCATATTATAATTGCTATCTTTAGAAATCGATTAAAGTATTGACTCAGAGAAGAATCGAGCCCGTTTGAAACGATCGCATCAATCGGAGATGATGGTCAGATTTCGCAACACGTGACAGTTCCAACTTCCAATTGATAATAATCCCGATTTTCGATTTCTGATTGAATCAGCTCGGACTTGGGTGGACCGGTGTATCTGGCGACATATATATATATAATATATATATATATATATATATATAAATATATATATATATAGGCGCCCAGAACTGTGGAATGATATCACATCGGGTTGTTGAAACTGCTGACTGTTGGAGATAGTCGTGAACGATCATATCATCAGATCGGAGGTGCAGCCATATGTATGGAACATTGTTTTAATAGATTATAAGGATGACTCAATGTTAATAAAGGTCTGCATAAACAATATCTATGTTTTAAAACACTTCCGTTTAGGCTTGTGGGCCATAACCCACAGGCCCAGGTTTGAGTTTTTAATGGAATTGGGATTTTGGGCTTACCCCAAGATCTCATCCCATCATATACTATACATTCATGAGATGTATCGAGGGATAAGAGGGATGCAATTTTTTTCAAATTTTGCACTCTAAAAAGGTTCGTACCTAAAGAGATTTGATCCCTCGAGGTCCATGCTAGATCTATGCCTAAGATGAGTCTATTCTGGTATATCTGGTTTGAAATATTAATTATATTTGTATAACGACTTTTTTGACATATTGAATTTTAGTATTTTATAGTTAAATATTTATAAAAATCAAATAAATTTATTTGATATTTTCATTTTTAAATTTTAAAACTAATTCCCATATAGATCTCATTATAATAATAAAATTAAAAAAACATAAATTAGTTGTCATTCTTTGGGAATTTCATTGTGTATAGGTTTTGAATTGTGCGATGTTTCCAGTGGACTCACCACCCATCATTAGGAATAAATGATTTTGAGTGGACTCACCATCCATTATTAAGGACAGATAGTTTCGAATAGAGTCACCACCCATCATTTAAAACGTATGTAAATCTTGATGAACTAGAAATATAGTGTGTGGCGATTATATAAAAAAAATAGCCATAATAACTTTAAATTTACTTAATATTATAAATATATGTGTTTTAATGAAATAATTAAATTTAGAAAAACATCAATTACTTAATTAAAACACATATTCATAATAGTAAATAAATTTTAACGTTAGTATTACTTTTTATTATATCTATATTATCTTAGAGGTACTTTTAGTTCATCAAAATTTGTTTTTATCTTTAATAATAGATAATGGATAGTGAGTCCACCGAAATATATAATTTAATATATAAAAATATATATTCTTTAAATCTTTCCTTTATTTCCAAGTTTCCAATATTATATCACACACATTTTTATCTTTTAGTTGTTCACACATAGAATATTGACATATTCAAATGTTTAAAATTTTTAAGTCGAGTCTAAAGTCTCCCTGGTCCAAATATTAAAAATTCTCAAATTCCGACGCTCATGAGAATGTGGGGTGGGGGAAATATAAGAAAAAAAACATTTTCATCCAAATTTATGCCAGTGAATTAAATTTCATATTCGTGACGATGATAATTTATAGTTTCACGATAATTTATAGTTTATTATAATGGAACCTTAATTTACCAAAACATTAAAACCTAAATGTGGGAATTGGCTAATATATTGAAATAAATATGTGAATGGACTAATACATTTCAATATATTCTTTGTGCGAACAAATATATTGGAACAAAAGTTAAATTCTGTTTATTTTTCCTAAGTAAATAATTTAGAAAATTAAATAATATTACATATGGTTTTGCTATTTAATTAAGAGTAATATTTTTTTTTTAAAATATATAATTTTTAAAATATTATTAAATTAAAAATTAATATTTAAATTGATATTTTCAATGGCTTTTATTAAACTTTCATTTATAAAAAAATATCAAATTTAATATATATATATATATATATATATATATATTATATATAAAGAGTTTATTAACAAATTTTTAAAATTGAATTATTATTAAATAAACTTTCTCAGTGAGGAAAAATATTTAACTCTATCAATCAACAAACTTTGCTCTCTAAGCACTCTGACTTATCTAGATCTACACGCCCTCTGACTTCTAATTACCACATAAATAAATTAAGTTTAAAGATGTGTTACTTTCTAAAAAGGTACTGAAAATGTTGTTGTTTTAATTATTATAAATGTAATTGTAATGAAAATATTTGTATCTTATTAAATAAACAATAAAAAAACATCAAAATATTTAACGAAAATTACATTCACATTTACGAATTTTATTACTATTGTCTAATTTTAAGGTTATGATTAAGTTGGACACCAAATTAGTGTATAAAACATCGTTGTTTATGGGACAAAGGACCCATATTCGTGAATACATATTCTACTCAGCATACTCATGCATAGATTAATTATTGCATTGATTTGATTTAGATGAAAGCCATAATTTTGCTAAAAGAAATTGGCAAATTCTTTTGGAAATTTAGATAAGATTTTGAATACCAAAAATTCTCAATAATGTAAAATCTATTTTCACCGTCTAAAAAATAATTCAATACTAAATCTATTTTTACCATCCAAAAAATAATTCAAGCACTCCTATGATTAAATTTCAAACTCTTATAGTTAAATTTCTTAAAATTTTAATTATAAAGTGCCGAAATATGACCTCTGTTGACGTTTTTAGGGCTGCTCCAAAAGTCTAGATGGTGCGGGGAGATCAGCAGTATTTAAAAAAAAAAAATTGTGATCGTTGGGATTGGGCCTTTTTATTATGCTCATTCATTTCTCAACTCCTTCCCACCATCCTGTCGGTGATATTCGGCCAGAGCGTTATGTAAACATTGTCTTAATATTTGAGGAAATTAGGCCCATGCTCCTTTCCCATCGTTCCTCGGACCCATCCACTTTCCTGTGAATGATAATCCGCGATAGCCTTACGTAAAGATTTATTAGATCTCACGCAACTATGCCATTCGCGTAAAGAAAACCTACGTTATCGAAGAGTGAGGTCCCACATAAATTATGAAGACATGCTTCACTGCCACCACGTGGTGTGCAATTAACCGTCTTCGAGTTCATCTACGGACAGCTCATTTTCTCCTATAAATCCAGTTGTTCCAGTTGTTCCAGAAGTCCCGTGAATGTAGTCCAATAGTTAGGGTGTGATGACCAGGGATATGATGTTATGGGTGCCTATTTATGAAATGGAAGTTGACCAGAGAAATCCTGGCAAGATACATTTCAGAAGCATGGGTGGCCTCACCAGGACGTGTCCGTTGAATACTATGCCAGAAGAAAGTAATAGTAATATTCTTTTTGCAGTGTTATTTATCTGTTGGCTGTGCTTTAGGGTCTGGCGTAGTTTGTTTATTACTTTAGCCGGGAGAGCGACCGTACTTCATTTAGTAGTTGTTTATTCTTACACGCCATCAAAGTGTAATATCTCCTACGAAAACCAGCAGTGCCAAAGCTTTTTCAACGATTGGCTTTTGGATGCAATGAACGGTTAAACATTTCTTTTTAGAAACAAAAAAACAACCGTTCATATATTAATATAATTGGTTACCAATATACAGTGGACATAAACCATAATATATGCTAAATAGCAAGGGTGATCGCAAATTAGACATTTGTAGCTCAAAAGAAAATAGAGCACTCCCGCTGCAAAATAAAGCACTCCTGCTGCAAAAAACAGGGGAGCAGGGGAGTGTAGCCTGAAATGACCCATGTTCAGAAGGAAAAGGACCAAAAACACCTCTTAGAAAAATGAAAAAAGAACCTCAAGTATAGGGGAAGGCACGAGAGTTAAAAGTAGAATCATGAGCCAAGCATTCAAATTGGATCAGTCTAGGTTGGGCAGCTAAGTGAAGATGCGAGGGCTGATCTCCCTGAAAATTCTGCTCAAATATGGCAAAAGGAGATGGAGAGAAAACATGTCCACATAGAGGAGATCTGATCCAACGAGTGGCAGAGAGACGAGACAATTAGAGAGGATTTCCCCAATTATCATCGAATCTCAAGTCACTAAGATTTCCTCGAACTTGAGCCACAAAGCACATCTGAGTGTACCCCATAAGGCAAATACTTCAGTCCTCATGTTAATCCCCAAACCTGTAGACCAATGAAAGTTATAGCTTTAGGAGGATGAAATGGATATGACTGCACCACAACCACAAGACCCATCCACTGATGCCTTGTCGAAAGAACCAATGGGGAAGGTTTGCCCGAAGTCTGTTTAGGACCAAACACGTCTATGATTCTGGGGTTTAGTGGGGCCGATCTCTTAGAAATATGCTACAATTTTGAGGGCAGTAGCAGGGATAACATTGTCAAAGATGTAGGCATTCCGACAATGCCATAACCCCCAGAGAACATAAAGTGGAATTCTAAAAATCAGGGTGCCATGTGGACCAACTGTAAAGGCAAGCAAAACAGGAGAAGTGATTCACATCACAGTTGAAATGTAGGGCAGAGGAGACATTTATTGGGACAGGGATGGCAAAGGGGCAATGAAGAAATAAATGGAGTTTGTCCTCAGAGTTTGATTTGCAGAGGCAACAACAACTAAAACCCATGAAATCTCTCTTGAGAAGGTTGTCCCAAGTCAAGATGTGGTTATGTACAGCCAACCAAGTGAAACATTTAAGTTTTAATGGTGCCTCCCACTTCCACATATAAGTCAGGCAACAAGTGAAGGGATCAGGTTGGGGATGAGTTATGATATCTAAATAAGCATCCTTCGCTGATATGTCATCACTCTAAGAAATCCCACCCCAAGTCAACTGATAAGATTTCTCAATGAGAACAATGCCAACCTGAGTAAGATGGAATGGAAGGTCTCCCATTCTAAATGAAGCTCCGAGTGCAGCTCCAACTCATAAGCCCTATACCAATGGGTGGAAGGGAATCCCACATGCTGAACTAGTCCAATTTGTGACAAGTGTTGAAGACCCTGATTGTGTAGGTGGATGATGATCGACACAGATAGGGTATGAAAACCCTCCATGCCCACCATGGCATCAAGACCAACCAAAATGTTGTTTCCCCGACCCAGAATCCATCAAAGATTTTTGCACAACCATAGACAAGCTTGCATCAAATTATGCCAAATAAAGGATTCCCATCTCATAATAGGGGCACCAACCATAATCCAATCCTTCAAGGTAATTGAGTTGAGATATTTATCTCTTATATTTGTTTCCAGATTGCCACCACACCTCCCGCGCCCTCCCCCCACCCACTAATGCCCGCCAAAGATTAATTGTAAGAAATGCACCATTAAAGTATTTGATGTCTTTGATACCCCAACCACCAAAATCAAGTGGCTTACAGATATTAGCTATAAAAATTAATTGAAAATTTGTCTTTTCCCTTGTGCTAGACCAAATAAAATCCCCTATGATTGCATTGATTTTGTGGATAACTTCCATGGGGAGATGAAATATGTGCATCCAATAGATAGGTATTCCCTAAATAAAAACCTTTACCAAAAGCATCCTACCACCCAAGGATAGCCACTTATGCTGCCACTCAGATAATTTCCTCTTGAATTTTTCAAGTATCCAATCCCAATCTTGCCTCCTATAATTGCATGGCTTCAAATGGAAGCCTAGGTATTTAAAACCATCCACTAGGGGAATGACTTTAATACCAAACATATTTGCAATCCTTTGAATTTCAATATGTTCCACACAATCTGCAAATAATTCAGCCTTGTCCTTTTTCAATAAGAGTCAAAACGCTCTACCAAACTTAGCAAGTATCAAGGATATATGTTTCCATTCAGCTAGCTTGGATGCCTCCATCCACAACACATCATCCATGAACATAATGTGGGAGAGCTATAAGTCGTTTGTTATCTTTCATCCCAAAAAACGACCATCTTCCCTTGCAACCTTGATAGCTAGACTCAACCCATCCATAACTAATATGAATAGTAGTTGGGACAAGGCACATCCTTGTCGAAGACCTCAATATATTTTGAAGAAATGTGTACAAGTTCCATTAATCAGTACGAAAAGGCTAGTGGCAGTGACAAATGCCATTATCCAATTGTTATGTCTCCCAAGTAAGCCAATCCTATGAAGTATATGCCTTAAGAATTCCTAATTAACTCTATTGAATGCTTTGATGAGGTCTATTTTGATGAAGCAGCCTTTTAGGTTTTTCGATCTGATAGAATGGATACACTCCTTGGTAATCCCCATCACATCTTGGATTCGCCTTCCTATAATAAAGCCAAATTACTCCGAAGAGATGTGTGCAGACAACAGATGCTTCATTATATTTTCTATCATCTTGGAAGTCATCTTATAAACCACATTTCATAATGATACTAGTCTATAATCAGAAAATTTATAGGGCTTTGCAACTTTAGGAATGAGTTTTAAAAATGTGTCATTCACAACTCCAATGATGTGCCTACTAATACATGTTTCCTCCACCATTGCTAGTAAGTTTGGGCACATCAAGTCAGAGAAGAAGAGATATAGCTCAACTGACCAACCATTTGGTCCAAGGCTCCTATCCTTAGCCAATTCACTTAGCAAAACATTCAATTCCACAGATGTAATAGGCTCATCCAAACTGTCTATATCGGCATCATAGACCATTCGAGGGAATAATGAAGCCATCTCCATTTGATCCTTTGAATGTGAATCATCAAGTTTTTCTTGATGTCTCTGAAAAGATCTAGTATTGCAATCAAAAGAAGCGTCAACAAATAATGGCTTCTTTCCTGAATTTCTAGAAGAACTAGACCATAGCTGATCCATGAATGCTTTGGTCAGCCAATTCTTCATCTCACCATCTTCCATTGCACATATATGGGATAAGATTTTGATCTCATCCTCTTCCGTGGCAGCCATCAAGATTTTTTCTTTCTGAGGTCTAAAATTTACTTCCTCAGAACTGAAATCACTGTAGGATTCTAAGTCATAATCATAATGCATCTAACAAGCACATTCTTCAGATCTTGGGCAAGAACAAGATGTAGCTTTTGAGTCTGAGCATTCCTGCATGTGTGCTTGTAAGTCTTCATGAGATGAAGAGCTAAAAGAATCATATGATGATTCTACATATTGGTGATGTTGCGTTAATTCTTTGATTACAACGTTCGGGTAGTGTTATGTCTTGTGAGAACGGGAACCACATTTCATGCATTATATGTTTCCCTATCCTTCTTGTTTGAAATTTTTCCCCCTCCGAACAAAGGCTTGAGACTTCTTGCCTTTGTTCTATTTAGACTCTTCTCCTTCTAGACATCTTGAAGATGTATGTCCAGTTTTCCTGCACAACCAACAAGTCAGGCTGTTCCATTTCTCCTATTTAGATGTATGGAGATGGATGTCAAGTTTGTAATAATGAGTTTTGGGGATATACCTATAATAGCCATTTTTGGCTTTGGAGGAGCGGCCTTTGGACGGCTGAGTATATCTTTTGCAGTTTTTGTAGCTTTTGAATTTCTGTTTATACTCCTTTTTGGCCCTTTTCTTTGCTTTCCTCCATTTGACCAAAGGGTCATCTACTGTAAGTCCATATTTGTTGTAGATAGAATTTTTATCTGATAGCTTTGAAAGTTTCTCCAGAGATTTATTCACTTTGGAGCTTGTGCATAAACTCACCAAAGTCTTTGTGATGTGGGAATAAATCTCACCCTAGGTACAAGATTGAAATGGAAACTGAAAAACTTCTTGCAACCTGATATAGTCAAAAAACCTGGATGGTAGAGCAGCAAGCTAAACCTGTTTCCACAACAGATTTTTTGAATCCTTTACTTCATAGATTCTCTACATCCAGTCTCTATGGAAATCCTCATACTGTGACATCTTATGGAATTTCAAGTTCATAATAATGCCTTCATTCTTACAGTCTCACTGCCACACCAGTGTTCAAGAATCATAGATATCAAAGCACCTATCATGTTGCTTATGGTAGTGCCATGTGGATTATGGATCACATCTCCAGCTTCATCTTTTAGAATTCCTGCTTCCATTTTTGCTAGCAACGTTGGAGATGATTCTGTTTCCCACCACCTCAGCAGTGTTCCCGTAAAACACTAAATAATTATTTTGTAGGCTTCAATTTCACTCCTTCCCCTTAAACACATAATTCTGTATTCTGTGAACATCATTTCATTTAGCTATCTAATCTGGCCAACACTTAGATTATCGATGTTCCATTCTCTATGAGAATCTAGGAAGAAAGTGTGAGCTTCTGGAAGCTTTCCTTGACCTTCTAAATCAGGTGCTATATATTTGTTGAACCTACTCTCAAGTAGTTCATAAATAGGAAAGATCTGAGAGTTAGGATCTTTCTTTTCTTCTTCCTCATCCTTGAACAAGGATGCAATGGTGATCTTCTTTGTAGCCTCTATTTCAGAGGATGTGGCTACTTCTTTTGGAAACAATGCTGGGAACCTATAAATTGGCTTTACAGGATCCTGAATCTCTATATTTCTTTTATACAAGAAAGAAGTAGGAATTGGTTTTTCTGTCTTGGATATGCTCATGTTTTGAACTTTCTCAGTTAAACCAGATATGAGATGTTTAGTAGTATCAAGATGATCCACTAATTTTTCTTTTACTTCTTCTATTTTGATTAAAGATTCTTTCACATAGCAGTGAACAACAGATGAATTAAACTGTACATCATTGAGGCATTTGTTTACCTCATTTATTGACACTTGAACAATATCAAACTATTCTTTTATTTCTGCTTCTTTTGCTGAATTGATCTGCAAGCCTTTAATGGCTATATTGGTCTAGTTGATTTGTTCACTGGCTTTCTGGATTCTTCCATCTATGCCTAAAGCATTGTCATCTTTCTGCACCAAAGGAATGGCGTTTGCTGCATTTTGATTTTCTCCAATGATAATTCCTCGGTATGGAGGAAATGTAGATGGGGTCTCTATTCTGGTACCATCTAGTGTAGTCTAAGCATGTTTATTAACTGAAGAGGAAGATGAACCAGTTAACACATTCTCAGGGGAAACATTTCTCTTCCATTCATAGAAAGATATTAATGAATTTGTAACTTCCATGTAATGTTTTCAATCTTTGGCTAATTTCTTCCTCTCTTGAATAGTATGGCACATACCAAATTATTCTGCTTCTGGATTAGTAAACAAGTCCCAATTTAACATGGCTTTCATCCATTTGGAAATTATTTCTGATTTCAGGCAACCAAACATGAGTATAAAGAATTTGCGCATTTCCATGAGTGTGGGCTTTTTACAGTCATTAGGAACAGGACCAAATCTACAGGCAGGAATCAGACCTTTGGCTTGCTCAAGATATCCTAGGCCATATTTGGGTTTGGTTGGCCTCATGACACTAAACATCTCTGTCAATCTAGGATCCTCTCCTTCAAGAGTAATAATCTCATGCATCATTAGAACATGGTCAAACTCTGGCTCCTGTGGAAAAGGAATGTCTAAGCATTTTGGGTTCGGGCATGGATTTACAGAAGTGGAAGGAGGAGCTTGTCCCGTTCTGTGATGGTGATTTTCATGTATGACAGATTCAGCAAGCGTACATAAATTTACAACAACTTTACATTCTGGACAAGTAACTTCTAATATCCTCATTTATCCTCATTTTTATAATGGAAATTCTTAACTTGTAAATAGGCTTTGTTACAATTCCATGGATAAATACCATGGCTTATCAATACCACTTTCACAAAAAACCATAGCTCACCTCTTGTGACACTTGTTCATATGGTATTTTTTAATTAATCAATTTAATTAAAAGTGAAAAATAGCATAGCTACTTTGGATATCAATTTCAATGTTTAAATTGTGTATATTACTGAGAATATTATAAAATATTCAGTGGAGGTTAAATCTATTGCATCCACCAAATATTTATTGATAATTAAATCAAAATTTAGAAATCCCTATTTCAAAATAAACATGTCTATTAGCATATGTGGATGCTTTCAACTTAACCCCCATATCATATTTTAGAATGTTCTCACTAGTAATCATAAATTAAATGTTGAGATTCATCTCAAAAGTTTCTATACACTTTTTTCTCTTTTAATTAAATTGATTAAGTAAAAAAAATCACATAAAAAATGTTATATGAAACAAGATATGTTGTTTTGAGCATTTTGTATTGATAAGTGGTGGTATTTTAACAAATATTATTTATAAGTTAAAAATATCCATGGTAAAATGGGGTTGAATCTACATGGTTAAGAATCTTGTTACATGCTTTCTTAAATATATAAGTGAAAATAAAGTTATAATTTATTTAATTTTTAGGGTTTCTTTTATTTTAACAATGTGAGATATATCATAAAGTGTTTTGATACTTCTTATAAATTTATATCTATAGGAATTTACCAACCATTTGATTTATATGGTTGTGATAGTTATATAATGTCACCTGGTAAACCTCATGTGAAAATACATAGCATTAGAAATATTTTACTAGATTTACTAGCATGTAATATTCCCAATGACTTATTCCTTATTCCTTAACTGACCATTAGATAAAATCAATGTGATTACATAAAGTAACATTATAACTCGAATAGAAAGCTAGATAACGACAACCATTGTTGCATCATGTTACGTAAGACTTCTTGTTCTAACCTTGCATTGTTATCATTATTTATTTAATTACACTAGTGAATCACATATTTGATGATGTAAGCGTCAATGTCATGCAAGGTGGTAATGTCATCAAAATGAGAAAATAGGAAAACACATAAATGGACACTAATATACCCTAGAAACCCTGAAGGGAAGAAACAACAAACCCTTATTTTATTAGATGTTTCATGAGGGTGTTCACTTCTCACTCAATGGCTCTAAGGGAGTCCATCCCTTTCCCATTGTTAAGAATATTACAAAGAAATGTCATCTTTAATTCAACATAACTAGCTAGAAACCATTACAACATAACTAGCTAGAAACCATTACATTAGTCATGTTATTAGAACACGCAACCCCACAATTCCATGAGGAATTGTGTCTTTGTGGCCTAGTTGTCTCTAGCAATGAAATATATTGCATTTGGTAAACCTTCAATTTGCATGGCGCATTACTCAAGCATAATGACCTTATTGCTTTCCATAATGTTAACTATAATCTATTTTGAGTTGTTATATAAGGGATGAGTTAAACGTTATTAATTCATCCTTCACATAAGTCACATTTCTCTCTTGTAATTATTGTCATCAGCAACTTTGACATCATGATTATATCAAACATTTATCAAACCGAAACAATAAGCCTCTATTAGTTATGCTTTAAACTTATTCTCATGTCCACTTTCTTACACATGCATTAATTAAAAGTACATAATTTCACAAACATGATTATTTATCCATGCATGTGCATAGCTATGACAAGTGTCTTTCTATTCAAGCCTCACATGCATAAAGTAAAATGCGTAAATATTACAAAGGCATGCTCATCTATATGTGCTTCACATGCATTTTAAGAAAAGGAATAGTTAAATTTTACCTCTACATACACGAACATGGTAGTATTTAAAAGAATTATCATGTTTATCAGTATTTCTTTACGTAATAAGAGGGAAATATTTGCAAAATATAAGCACCTAAACTATTATCATTTCTTTGTGCAAGAATGCATTATTTTCCAAAAGAAAAACCACTGCAACTGCCCATAACTTTTTAAGGAAAACTAGCATAGTAGCTATTATCTTCGTGAATGCAAATACATATTATTTTTTCAAAATAAACGGGCCTAACATCTATTAACTTTGTGCATGTAAACACATATTCTCTTTTAAGAAATCTAGCACAAATTCTTATCTTTATATGCATATGATTCATATGAAACTTTTCAAAAAAATAACCTTGATTCTTATAGTTTCATGCACAAGAATTCATATGAAATATTTGCTAAAATAACCTTGATTTTTATCATTTCATATGCAATAGCTTCTGAGGTAAACAACAAAGCAAAATTTTATAATCTACACGCAATACCTTTTCAATTCTTTTTCAATGAAATTAAACAAGTTAGCTTATCTTATCTTTTCCTGGGCACATAATATTTTCAATGAAATTAACAAGATACTTATCTTTCTTCGCATATATCTTAACATGAGCTCCTTCTCTATTTCCACACTATCCATAGTTGGTGCGTATATTGTTGCATTGTGTGGAGTCAATTTAAAATAATATAAGGTTTTGCTTATATAAAGTCACAAAAAATGACAATGATTAAAATTTCACTCTTAACTCTTCCATTGCTTTCTCCCTAAAACGAGATTGTTTTCTCACCGTGGCATATTCTTATGGTTGGGGGAGGCAAGCAGTATTCAGAACCTTGGCTGACAGAGAAGGCCATTAATTTCATGAAAATGGTGGTGTGTCGGCTCAGCATTGTATCCCTTTAATCATCACCATCACCATTTTTGGGAGAAAGTGTGATCATACTTTCGAAAATAGTTCATATACATGAAAAACCCAATTACCTTAATCCATTCGAGAACTTAATCCTCAAATAATTTGATTTTTTTTCTCTTCATATTGAACATCCTCGTATAAAACACTATGGAACTAAGCCTCATTTTGACTCTTTCTTGGAACGGTCCATATGGTCACTGTATGGTAGTTGTAAGCCGTTCCATAACAAATTCATTATGTCTATCAGAGCACATCAAGACCATTTAATTTTCAATAATAATTTCATGTTATTAAAATTATTACATACGAGTATTGCAAGCTTTTAAAATGATGATAGAACTTCCTTAATTTCCCCGAGAGGCACATTCTATATAACTTTTTTGATTGTGTTGAGAGGTGTATTCTACACCTGTGTAATTATACATACGAAATGTGTAGTTATGTTCTTGCTCAATGTAAAGTTGACAAGTGCTCCTCTTAAAATAATTGCTTTTTCTCTAAATAGAAAAATAATGTAACTTGTAATAAAAAGAAAAAACAAAAATGAATATGTATCTTTAATTATTTAATTAAAAACATTAGAAAACATCAATAATTTTTACTTCACTATGGGCACTCCATTTGTGGCTGATATTACAACCAAATGTGGTAAAAAAATTTCACTCGCTCTGACTAATAAATAAAATACTTATGAGGTTGTGTAATTTCATGTCAACTTTACAAAAAGATAAAGAAATTAAAAGTAAAAGAAAGGTTGTCAATAATATATTTAAACATTACACTTTTCAAAAGCATTTTAACAAATGATTTAAATAAACTATTTGAAGATCTATGTTAACTAATTTATGTTGATATTAACTTC